>RJWH01000018.1:1480723-1533655 GCA_004363575.1 Solenodon paradoxus
AGAGAGACAGAGACTTAAAATACACATGCTAGAGAACAAAAACATCAAGAAATAGACTAGGCACTTTGTCTTTGTATCCACAATGCTAATCCCAGTGCCTGGCACCTAATAATTATTAAAAAAGAGTTTGTTGAATGAATAAAGGGTTGCAATAATCTATTTGTGCTTTCACTGTGGTAGTTCTGGCAGAAATAGAAAAGATATTGAGAACAGGTAAGTCACTGATTATCAGTGATCTCCAGGAGGGTAGTAAAGACCAGTATCAATAAATCCACATCTTCGTTTTCTTCAGGAACTGTCTCTAAGAACATGATGATCCCAACAATGCTAGCAGTGGTATTCCCTTCTTACAAAAAGCATTCCTTCCCATTTAAACTGTTTTTATTTACCATTTATTCAGGAGGCTGGCAGTGGAGTTGCTCCTAAGTTACCTGATTTGAGAGCATTTAGTCCTGCTTTCAAAGACCTGGGAGCTATTTCTTCTGCAGTGCAAGTCCCAGCAGATGCCTGTGAACAGTTTTTAGAAGTCATTCTAAACAAAGTAAAATTTTTCATATAGCACAGTGAGGTTTATATTTGCCTTAGACCTATGATTTTTAAGAACAACCTAGACAAATATAATTAGACTGTTTTTCCTTGAGACAAAAACAGGACATCAGGATGGCAAAAGCAGGACGGGGTTATGCTCTGGTGACTAACAGGAGGGGAGAAGGTGAAGCAATCTGAGCAGAAGCAGAGCAGCCAGGCCAGGAACAAGTAAGTCCTATGTGATGCTGGTTGGCAATTAGATAATAATGATGTGTGGTCCAGTGGGAAGTGGCCAGGGCCAGTGCAAGGAATTTTGTCACCTTAGGTGAAAACCTAATTTGGTGCCCCTAGCAGGCCCACTTTAAAATGCTCTGCCTAAAATACATGCCATATTAACCCTCCCAGTGCCTGACATGCTCAGTAACCCCCATAGTACCGGAGATAGCCCCCATAGTACCGGAGATAGCCCCCATTGTATGTCCCTGCAGCTGGACTATACTGCAGTGTCCTGGTCTCTTTGAGGCAACAGGCACTTGGGGTGTTGGTGAGAATCCTTTTCCCCATCGGCACCTATTTTCTCACAATGGAGTGGGAACAGCAGTGCTGCTGACACCCAACTCTGGGTCAGCAAGGTCTGTCTTTTAACAAGCAAAAAGGGAAGCTGCTTTTTGGTGCCCTTAATAGGCTTGAGCCTGGGGCAACAAATCTGAACATTTTGCCCCTAGTTAAAAATGGTTTATTAAAAATGGGACAAAATTTGCATTTATATTAAAGCAACAGGGTAGTTAGAAAATATGAAAAGAATGCTATGCCCCGTGCATGTAGTCCGTGCCCCGGCTGCTGACTTAACACCTGTGCTACCAGGTGCCACATTTTGCTCTCATTCCTTCTACTTTCTAAACTTCCTGTTAAATTTTACTCTCATGGGCTCAGATATGATCCAAAAATTGAGGTTACATATAAAACTGCTGTTTTTTAAATCATGTCCTAAAAGCATTTTAATTTTATTATGAAATCAAGAATCTATGTCATTGGTTTCTAAGAAATTAATTTGATATTTAGATGAAACATTATTGTAGTGTGTTTTCTTGACCACTGATGGCCCACAAGTGCCCTCTGGGTGGTCTTCAGTCTCATCACTCGTAGTTTACAGGTTTTTAATAAGACACCATCTGTGTTTTTGTTGTTGCCATGATTTCATAATATATTTACGATGGATAATAAAATTCAAATATTACTTCAAGTGTACACCACTAATGCCATTAATCTAAAATTTATTTTATTCTGATGCTGAGCAAAAGTGGGCAAATGAGGGAGTGCCCGAGTTTTATATACAGCAATTAACCTGAAGATTGGTCAAGGGCAATAGCTGTTCCTTCAGATGGCCTCTGAACAGGAAAGGTGGACAAGCCTCTAAGACATTCTCATGTAATCTATCTCATAACAAGCTAAAAGTTTGCTGTTGACCAGCTTCCTACAATTGATCCCTCTCTTTGAATCCAAGATAAAAATAGACCTCAGGCATCAGGAATAAAGGATCGAGATAAAAAAAAAAAAAAAACCAAGTCATCTGAGACTACTGGCATATTGCTAAGACATGAACTGTGTTTTCAATTCTTTAGAAACTACTCAGATAACTCCAACTAACCAATGTTATGCCTCATATTATTTATTTCCACCATTTTAAAATAAGCTCAGTTACTCTAGATACCAGCTTGATAGTGCATAACTTCTCCATTAGGAATATTTTTATGGAGCCCATCGTTATGAATTCATTTGCTATTCACTGTAATAGCACATATCATAATGAATTCATTTAGTATTCATGGGGATAACACAAACACCATTTAGTAACTGGTTAATGAACTGAGTGGGGTTCTTTATTCTTCCTGGGTTTTATAAGAAACAATGCTCATTTATTTAAATCATCAACCTTTTCAACTTCATTTTATAGCAGCTTCTTTGTTACCAATGTCCAAATGTAATGCTAAAAGAGTAAAGGATAGATTTCACTGGATAATTGAAACCCAACAACAGAAAAGGTCCTGAGACAGAGAGAGGGCAATTAAGTGCAATCATGTCAAATTCATTGTTGGTCTTGAAAAGTATATCCTGAAAATTAAAAAATCAACAAAGTAATAATACTCTTTATGTACTATTCTCTGAGCTAAGTTAAAAATTTTCTTATTAGGCCCATTTTACAGATGAAGCAATGAAAATAATAATTAAAGTACAGAAAGGGTAAGCAGTTTGTTAAAGTATACATGATAAACAAATGTAGACTCTGGAGTTCAAACCCAAGAGGCCTATTCCAGACCGGTGACCAGGTCTCTAAACCACATGCCATCTCACTTATTAATTAGCACTTTAGCTCTTCTTCTTTAGAAAATAATGTTACATGCTTTTCTTACCTAGTAAATCCTTTGCTGTAAATCATGAGTCTTTCCGAAGCAATTTATGAAATTAAAGTGCCAAACAGCTTCAATAACCTACAGTAAATTACTAAACCAAGCATTGGTCTGAGTCAGATGTAGTCTATGGATAGTTTGGCTTGAGATAATTAATTATTTTAAAGCATAGTACAAAGAAGTTGATTCAGGAAGGATTTTTTTTCTGTAATTTTTCTCCTGGCCACAAAATAGGACATATTACAAAATAAAATATGGCAAATTCTCAAACAAAATAGAAATATAGGAAATGTATCCTTTACCAGTGAAGTCAAGCCCATAAAATAAAAGACAAGGTATGACACAAGGTAGGAATTATCCCTGTAGATTCCCTCTTACCAATTAACAGTGAATAATGTCTATACATCAAACAGAAATCTACATGCAAAAATTAAAAGGAAAGGAGAAAGAACAGACTCCTTTTATCCACGTGCCCAAATTATTAATGTTTATACAGAGGTAGACAGTCTAAGAAGGTGTGTGAAGGAACTGGCATCTGGAGGAATGGCATCTGGGAGTGTTAAGAAGTAAGAGGAGACAAAAGAACCAATGAAATTCTTTATTAATGTATACTCTTAGTTTTTCTAGAGGATTTAAAATAAAAGTCATAACATAGAAATCTGAACACATTGTATTTTAAACACTGGATCAAGGAGATTCCAGTATTAGCAAGCCTATTAGACCCCTTCAATGATTAGAATTGAGACTTGAATTTGACTATGCTTCGTAAATACCAATATGAAATAGTGAAACTGGTTTCAGTAGGAGACGTATTGAATTATGTAATAGACAATGTCCTCAATAATATGGCTGAAAAATTAATGCAATGGTGCACTTTATGAACCTATTTCTTACAGTATTGCCCAGTGAAAGGACTGAAGACCCCAGACACGAGTCATATGATATGGTCCATACCTCTAATATTCAAGACAGGTAAAATATCTAGTTTATCTCTTCAATCTTAGAGAGAGAAAAGACAAAGAGTTTAATTATGTATTCTCTCCCTAACCCGTTCCCATGTACTCCTCATGCTGAAATCTATTACTGCAGAAAAAAATGCATTTGTAAATTGATAAGCCCCTCTTTTAATATAAGACATTTAGAACTCCTTATCAGAGTTTATAATAAGCATGAACTTGACAGTCTTTCTGTACTGGGTTGAGACAGGGAAACTTTTAAAGAAAGAGCAGAGGGGGAGTGGGGTGTCAGGGGCAGGCAGTAAGAAAGAGATGAAGGGGCAGTGGCACTGGCCTCATGTCACTTTCATTGTGTCCCTACCTTGTAAAATACAGAGAGGTTTTCATTAACATAAAGTAATTAATGACAGATCATATGGGAATGGGCACAAGATGAAGTATACATTATAAAATTAAGTATGGTAAGAGGTTTTTAAACCTCCTGTGCTTCTTAGCTCAGGACACTTTAGATTTGTCTCCCTTTTTGGACAGCCTGTCATGTCCTAAAAGTCACCTTGTTTGCCCACAGGAGGTCCTGGCTTTAAATAAAAGATATGAAAAGCACTTCTCTATTTATGTACGTGCTCCAGACAAAATTTATACAGTGCAAGCAAGACACAAAATTTCATTCTTAAGGCAAACCTATCATGGAATCATACAAGATACAGGGAGGCTGAAGGGAACCAAAATCTGTCTCCCAACTTAGTTAAGTAAATAATTCTCTGGCTTGTCTTACTTCATAAATGCCAGAATTTCAATGAGTTTATTGTAGTACCAGTGCTGAAAAGAGTTGTCAAAGATTACCCCAAATAGAAATAATCCTTAAATAAAATGAAAACATAACCACTGTGTAACTTTTGATTTTGAACATCTAAAAGACACCGAGCAGTATTGATATTTGTCTAGAAAGTTACTATAAAAAATGTAAAATCAAAGATAAGCTGGCAGGGTTGGAAATGCCTCTCCATGGTGAGCAAACAGCCATGAGAGCTAGACTGCCACAAAGCATTTCTATCAGGGTTGGCAACCCATTTTTGGACATCCATTCTCAAAGCTACAGAAAGTCTTCAGTTGCCGAACACTTTAGACTCTTGCAAAGAGAGCTGGGGTAAGAGTAGGGACATACCTTGACCAAAGAGCCAGTTTAATCACTGACAACCTTCTGTTTTCCAAGTCCTCATCAGCTGACAATTTAAGTAGTGAGTATATATTCTATCATTATACCTCACAGAAATAATCCTCCAAGAAAAAAACAAAACCTTCTACTCCCCTGTGCAAGGGTGGCCATTCGTGAGCTGACAAGCTACTCTGCTAATATGGATTGAGTTGTGTCCACATCTGTACACCTAATTTGCAGGTTGAAGCCCCAGCCTCCAGTAACTAGGAATGTGACTGCATTCAGGGACAGAGCCCTTGAAAAGGTGATTAAATGAAAATGAGCCATTAGAGTGGGGCCTAAGGCCAGTCTGACTGGTTTCCTCGTATGAGGAAATGTATACATATCAGAGAGAAACCAAGGATGCACAGACACACCGAGGAAACACATATGAGGACCAGCAAGAGGGTGGCCATCTTCAAGCCAAGGAAAGAGACACAAGTAGAAACCATTCTAGTTGACACACTGATTTTAGACTTTTAGACTCCAAAATGTGAGAAAATGAATTTTCGTTATTTAAGACACTTTGTATATGGTATTTAATATTATTCTATAATTATGATCTCTTTACATATAATATACCTATGAGGGTCTTCTGTTTGACCCCCAACAGAGTAATGGGGTGGGAGGAAGGATACACAGCTGACAACCTAATTTCACTACATTTCGCTTTCCTCATTCTACCCAGGCCCTTGCCTCTGCCTCCTTCACTCAGACTTTTATAATCATTTGGATGTTTGAAGACATAATACACTTTATCCTTTTTGTTCATATCTACCACAGTTCACTCTTTTGTATACAAAGAGAGAGTTGACAACTTTTCCAAAAAAAAAAAAAAAATCATTCCAGAACTGATGAGAAGATTCTCATCAGAACCTTCTATTTGGATATCAGTTTCCAGCTGACTTACAAGTCTACATTTGCAAGAGCTCGAGAAAGATGAATTTTGGTATTTGTTCTCTCTGTGATGAGCACAATCTGTACACACTCTCTTATTTCATATTTTCTTAACAAAATAAAAAGGTCAACTGTCACACTGGACATAATCCCAAATTAATGTTTTTCCTAAAGTGTGTTCTTTGCCCGGTTCCTAAGGGGTTTTGTAAAACTGTTTTTCTTGGAGTTGGTTGCTTATTTCTTGAAACATTTTTGAAGGATGTAGCAGGTATGACCACTAAGTTCAAGTCAGCTTTAAAATGACATGCAATTACATGTAATAACATGTAAGTCCTTGCTTCCAGATCTCCTTCTCAACCTTTGTAGTCTAGTGAAAAGGAAGGGTGGGGAAACTGACAGTCTTTACATGAAAGACACGGAAGGAAAAGGGAGCAAGGGCAATATAAACCAAGAGTTTTATTTTTCAAGATGGTCCCATCAGGAGGATGTTGATCAGCTAGAGTCTAAAACCAAGAACTCTTAGGGGTCGGAGGGGACATCTCTGAGGTTGTATGCAGAAAGGCTTATGTGTGCAGAGATACAACATGTGAGGAGAAATATCAAGGCTTTTTATCAGGTGATCAGAGAGATGCCCGGCTCTCCCAAATGAGGGCCATTCCAAAGTGAACTGAAGCCAGCAAAAGGACTGGGATGTGGCATACTGCATAATGGGACAGAATTTTCTGTCCGTAAGTGAGGAGGAGGAGGCATTGATGGTTTAATTTTAAGATTAGAACATAAATAACTGGATAGTTTATTAAACCCTTGCTGTATAGCAGGCATTTGGTAATATGATGATATTGATTAACTCAGATTTAATCAGAATAACAATATTCTCAAGTAGATTCTATTATTATCCCCATTCTGAAGATGGGGACTCTGAGACTTAAGAGACTGAGTTATTCTGTTCCCACACAGTGAGAAGGAAGAATTTCTTTAACTGAAGAAACTTTGATTTTAAAGTTTGATTTTAAACTTTGATTTTAAAATGTAATATGTTTATTTATGCAGGTTCACTATTCATCAAATATATGATTACATACTGTGCTCATCACTGAATTTCCAGTAAAGAAAAATTTTTGAACGTGGACTCATAGGTAGTGCTCTCTCTCTCTTTCTTTCTGTGTGTGTGTGTGTGTGTGTGTGTGTGTGTGTGTGTGTGTGTGTATGTGTGATGCCTTCTAAGGACATACTGGGCAATGATTCATAATTCTGAGTATTCTGGATTTTCTTTCTTAGAATTATAATTCTAACAGCTGATTCTTTCCCCCCATATAGAATCAATGGCTGTAACACTTAGTACTGTAGTAGTCTTCATAAGCATGTTAAGATTCTTAATGGTTTTGCAACCTTCTTGAATTTTCCCATCATATCTCATCCTTTTGTCCCCTCTCTCTCTCATATATATTAACTTGTCTTTTAAGCTTCATAGAGACTCCTATCACCATAAACAAGTTACAGTAGTTCAATCTTAAATTGTCCTTTGAACTTCCTGTGCAAATGCATATTTATTTCCAGGTGCAACATAACATGGCTAGAAATTGATACTATGTTCCATAATCATGGATTATGATTATGATTACCAGAATTAATGGTAGATGAGATTTCTTAATACTGAGTATGAATCTAAGTTAAAGCATCTTTTCAAAAAAATATTAAAGTTAAAGCTTTTTTATGTTCATTTTCCAAATTATGGGTCTCAGATGATTGTATACATCCATAGCACACACTATGTCTCACACTCACAGTGTTAGTTAAGGAGAAAGGCTTCAATCTGACTCTCCTGTATTTTCAAATATATAGACTCTCATATACAAATTTTTTTTTCACTTAGTGGGAATGAAAGGAATAAGAAAGAATTTTTTTCCCTTATATCCTAATTCTAGTTTAATGCTAAGAATGTGAACTCTATAAAATGCAACTCCTTTTGACTCACATATCTCCTAAGTCCACTCTCGTCCAGAGCCATCGTGTACTCAGCACAGTGACACAATGTACAGTGACAGTGTACTAGGTCAGTGAAATCTCCCTCTTGTCCACTTAGTCTTCTAGGAGGCAGCCCAGGCCCTTGTCTCAGCATTGTGTTTCTCAAAATGTTATACATACTAGTTCTATTTTTTGTCTGTCATTAAAATGCACCAGGTGGCAGCTATAGATCAAAAACAAGTTAGTCACTAGATTTTGCACTATAACCTTCATCCTCAGCTTAGTTATTTCAATCTCTGTCCCAGCCTTTTCCAGGAATCATTCAGCAGAAAGCTTTTCTTCTAAGGGAGAAGCTTCTTATTGCCACTGGCTTCTTATTACAAATTTATCTCACTTTAAACTGATGTAAAAATCTAAGTTAAGGATCATATTATTTTACAAAAATATGATTTTTACTGAAATCTTTATAATAAACTTTTTTTTCCAAATAGTCAATTATTTATTAAATTAACACAAATTTGATTTTTATGTCATCCCCCCCAATATTCCTCTAATTGTGCAAAGTAAGAAATATTTTCAAGCCCTCCATCCAACAATCCTTCATAATTTAATACAACTTAAATAAATACATGTAGTTGAATTTCTTTTGTACCAGTAAGTGTTATCTATTCATCACTCTATACCTTTTCCTGGAAACTTTTCCCTTCTTATTCCATCCACATATTTCTATGGGACTGACAGGTTTTCATATGATCCAATCCCTCTATCCCAAATCATATTTGATGAGTTCCAGGGGTGGGAAATTAACTTGAATTGGACTGAGAAAATATATTGCCTAAGTTTCTTGAACTTGACTTCAAGAAAATGACAAAACTGTTTCCCTCTGGTAATAAGATGTAAAATATAAAACTTGTAAGCTGTGATCATTCATGTTTTCTACCATTTGAAGAAAGCTAGTTGGCAACAAGAGAAAATGAATACAGAGAAAAGCAGATGAGAACCAGATAGATCCACCAGCACTGGCTTCCCTGTCTGAGTTTTTCTTGAAGCCCATGGCCCTTGCTCCTCTCATGACTTCACTCTTTAGTAATCTTTTGGGGACCATAATCCAATAAGCGTATTTTCTTCCTTAAGTTACTGCAACCAAGAGTGTGAAATATTCATTTGAATTAAATACTCTTTGAAATTATATTTTTGCTTATAACATATCATAATATGAAATTAAACTAGTCTGGAAAATAGGTGTAGTCCTTTTAGGCAGCAGGCTGCAAAGCTGCTAGAAATTAATTCAAGTACTTACCAATGGCCTGATTGTAAAACTAATTCAATGTTTTAGGTCAATAGTCAGTTTCTTTTTAATACTAAGGGAAGACCTATTCATCTACAAAAGGAAGGTCTCCTGATTAGAAAGACCATTGCTGACGAATACCAAGTTGATGGTACAGTGTGACCATGATCATCTTCTCTTCTTAATCAAGACAAATAGAAAAGACACCAATTTCTCTTACAGAGCAAGAGAGTATTGAAGAGTGATTAATAACACAGATTCTCAAACTAGACTTCTGTGTTCAAGTCATGACTCAGCCACCTACTGGTTGAAAGATACCAACAAATTCCTTAACATCCTGTACCTCGGTTTACTTACCAGTAAAATGAGGATAACTCATTTGTCATAAGTTATGGTAGATAGTAAATGGGTTAACTTAGACTAGTGCCTGTATAAACTCAAGCATTTAATGAATGTTAGCTATTTATTGTTAGTATTTCTGTCATTATAGCACACCTCTAATATGATGATATAGGAATCAAATTTTAATATTAAAAATATTAAGTTCATAAAAATGATCTGAGGTAGTCTAGAGAATTGTAGTTAATAATTATAGAATTATGTATGACTCTTGATGTTTTTTATTTGAATTTGGATATGTACAGTACATTTTTTCTGGCGAAGCATCCTTAATTTCCATCATTTACTCAGAAGGGCTGGATGACAAAAAAAAATTAAGAATCATGACAAACAGGAGATGAAACATCCAAGTTTCAACACCTGAAGATTTAGAGTTGAGAATAGGCCATATATAGGTTTTTAAAAACATTTCTATGTCATCTCAAAGAAAGAGTCAAGGAGATATTAAACAATGTTCTGTTGAAAGTTAATTATAAAGGAGAGTAGAGGAGAAAAGAGAAGAGAAAAGAAAGCAAGCAAAGAGAGGAAGAAAGTGAGGATAACTATTTAAATAATGCAATAAAGTGAGCTATTTTGGCAATTTCACTCAGTGTGAAAAATTCCCAGAGAACTGCAGATAGGCTGTGAGAATATGGACATCTATTCCTTCAGTCAACTCTAATTCTTACGTGACCCTCATCATCTGAATATGCTCGCTGTACTGATTCAGATCCTGGTGTGTCTGCGTACTTCTTGTTCTTTATGGTAAGAAATGTAAGGTACCTACTAACTATGGTATATGCAGAAATGCTGATCTGCCAAATGGAGGATAAAACTGGCACAGCTAGATTCACTGAGAGATATTTCTTGATCTGTTTTGTGGTAACTTCCTGAGATTCTCCAGAGTAATTTTATTTTCATTCGTTGTGATTCTTTTAGAAGTTATCACTTAGAGACATCAACATTATGTCCTGACTTGACATTCAGCACTCTACAGTTGAGAATAACAAAGAATGTTGAAGTTTATGTGCAATTATCTGCACTTACTTTCTAATCTGAACACCAAGAATCAGTCTAAGGCTATCATTTCACAGTTCCTGAATGTCACACATATTATCTCAGCTCTATCTCATAAGCAGTTGTAACATATGATTCTCATAGACTCAAAAGCCCTAAAATTGATGGAACCCTTTGGGACAAGATGAAATGATAGCGCATTATTCTGCTAAGGGTCCTTTTGTCATTTTATAATTTGTCCTTGACATCTGGTTATAGTAAGATCTCGTGTAACATTTCCAGGCATGACACGTCCAGTATTTTCATTCTGATATTCATTGACAACCTAACCTCTGGTTGAGAAGCTGCCAACATGTAAGATTTTCAAAACTTAAATCTGCAAAATCCAGTGTTCTTTATTTGGCTTTATCTCTCATCATATAATCAAGCTGAGTCTTTTCATTGGTTATATCCCAAAGGCCACATACAGGACATAATCTCATAGAAAACCAGAGAAAAAAACAGAAAGTCTTTCTGCAGCTTCATAGCTTCAACATGAACTCTGACTTCATATCCAGTTTTCTTAGTCAAAGTAAATACATCCTGAAGCATGTTTATTTTTGTACTAATTTGCTTAACACTATAAGGCAGAATTCATCAATACGCAAATAAACTGGGAGTTCATGCAGTCAACCACAATTCACTAGTGAAGAATTTGCATCTTCTAACATTTAAAAAATCTATATTTCACACCACACCCTCCACCATATTTCCGGTGTCCTTTACCACTGCCTTTTCCCCTCTTTCCTTCCCACCCTCCTCTACCTCCCTGGAAGTCATCATCCTGTATCCTGAGAGTTTTTGCTGGGATTTATCTATTTATTTGTTTCATTGCATTATATTCCCCATATGGGTGAAACCATCCTATACTTCTCTTTTTCTTTCTGACTTATTTCGCTTAACATGATCCCTTCCAATTCCATCTAGATAGTTGCAAAAGACACGATTTCATTTCTAAGTAGCTGCATAGAATTCCACTGAGTGTATATACCATAGTTTCTTTATCCATATTCCAATATTTTAATATATAAATTTTAAAGAAGCATCTTATAACTGAATATGAGGCTAACAAATGGAAAACCAAACTCATCAAAATCAAAACTAAATTAATATGAAGCAAATAGCAACTTTAGATAAGTTAGACCCAAAATTATGTCAAGAAAACTCTGTTGCTTAGTTGAGTATGATACCTTAAATTCACGTAGAGCATAAAATTAATAGACGTGCTAGGAAAAAGAATTTTTTCAATGCTGACATCACTTAGTCACTACTGTCCATCAATAGTCCACATAATAATACTATGCAATGTAGCCTGACCTCCTTCCTTTATGTGTAATTGTTACCAGGAATAAGATATACCTATGGCAGTTAACAGTTTTAAATTACCTCTATGTGATAATTTATGTTAATAACATAATAGCATAACAATGATGGATAATGTGTACCAACATTTACAAATTGGTTGCAATGCATTTCAATTACAAATCTCTTCCTATCTCTGATCAGCAGCAAAATCAAATTAGCAGTGTAACCATTAGTGAATTATCTTGACATGTAAAGTCTTTACTCGGACACCCTTTCATTTGCAGAACTGCTTTAAGATTTTAGGTGCAGCAAAACAGGCAAGAGAATCAACCAAACCAGGCACAAGGGGTGCTAATGACTTTTTTGGTGCAGCAGCAATGAAAACAGTTGGGAGATAACACTGATTTCTAAGGACTCAGTGGGTGGTTAAGGCCAATGGGAATGCAGTTGACATTACCCCAGAGTGCAATGGATTGCATGATATGGAATCAATTGAAACAAGTGAACCAATGGTTCAATACCACCAACACCTCTTGTATCTTGTCCAGAGACCAAGGTAAATTTCATGCATAGGTCTCCACTAGGAAAGTTTCAACTAATCCTAGTATCATTAGGTCCCTTGGAAATTCCAACCACTCAGTATTAATTCAAATGCCTGCAATAGCTCAAAATTCAGGAGGACCCAAGATTTGTTCCATCATTATGTAGCATATCTAAGCCTAATAGGAGCAAATCAAAACACTCTACTCCAAGACCCCCCTTGAAATATCTAGTCCCCCCTTGAAATATCTAGTCCTTGATCAAAGATATTACGCAATGCATTTACAGAAAATGTCCTATAACTATGCATGAAGCTAACAAATGTGATGTCTAAATTCCCTTGGATGGGACAGCACAGCGGTGTTTTTAGTACATTGCCAAATAATTTAACTGTGGTGACCATTACATTCTTTTGGGGTAGAACTATCTCTCTTCCTTAGATTAAGTTTAAAACTGGTAACAATTCTGGAAACATCTGTTCTATTAGGTGGCAATCTTGGGGAAATCTTCATGCTCATATCTCTCACTATTTGACATTTCTTCATGAGTTCTCAGTATGTGACACATCTGGAATATTTTTGTTGCAAAGGAAATGTATAACTAAATATATTTAAGATTTCTCCAAAATTCAAGAATCTGAAAGACTTGCTAATACAGTAAAGTAGCATGAAAAATCAGGAAGTTTATGTATCATAAGCCAGAGGCTTCTGCTTCTCCACTAGATAAACTTGGTGTTGGAAAATTCCCTTATGCCACTTTTACAAAAAAATCTGTCTCTCAAAGTCTATGATCATACTGGTTTAGAGCACTATGCCTGGAGTTTAGAGCACTATGCCTCCACCACTTACAAATGTGTGATCCTAGGAAAGTCGCTTACCCTTGCTGTGTTTTGGTGTCCTCATCTGAAAATGGGTAAAATAATAATGCACTTCATAGAACTGCTATGGTGATTAACAGATGAGCACATTTAAAATCCTCAGAACATGCCCAAAATATAGAACTCGGTAAATACTAACTCACTGACAGTCTACCAAAGAAATGCATAGCATTTCTTCTAAATTGCAAGAGCAATTTAAATGTCCCAAATTATAGTTGACTATTCAAACCTCAAGACACTTCCATGGCAAGCTTAAGGAATCTTACTTCCATCATTCTATAAAGAAATCTTAAGTCAATAGTAAACTGATCTCATTCTTGGCAGACTCTATAAGCACAATAACACTAAAGTTATAATAGGATGCACACATCACACATGTGTTAAAGGCTCACCATGCATTTTCATTATGTGCAAAATAAATACAGTCAGAATCCTTTAGATTTTGGCTTGGAGAATTTGGAGACCAAAATATGTCCTAAAGTCAGTGATGGTCAATTTATAATGCAGTATGCCCATTTAGTAAAAAATAACATCTTTATACTGACTAGAAAGTGCTGTGCCCTCTGCAAGCTTCTTTCATGTACAACTCTCATCAGTAATCCCATGTGCACATACCAGATTGCAAACTAAAGACTATTCCTTAGTCTGTGTTGCTACCTGAAAAATTATTATGAGGACAAAAGAAAGGTCTGGGGTTGTCAAATTCTTGCTTTTGAATTTGGGATGCTGTTGATTCTCAGACAAGAAAATGTCGTATTTCTATTACTTAAGACAAAAAGTATTATAATTGTCAAGAAGAGGCAGGAGGCAGATTGTGTGTGTGTGTGTGTGTGTGTGTGTGTGTGTGTGTGTGTGTGTGTGTGTGTATGAAATCATGCTTTGGATGTTGTGCATTGGACAGGTTTGGGGAAAACAAATCATATTTTAAAAGCCAGCGTGGAACTACTAGGAGGCTCAGCAGACAGCCTGCGAGGCTGTGTGTGCACGCTGACAGCCCCATCCGATCTCCACATATTAGCTGGGACAGCTAAGTGAGTGATGCTGCATAAAGATGAGGACTGCTGCTGTTAGGAATCACAGCTACCACAATATAATTAGTAACCCATTCTGGGTCCCATTCCCAGGTGGGAAGAGAAACCAAAGGGACAGAAAAAGAAAAATATTTCAGATTCAGAAACAATGCTTGTCGTTGACAAGGTTTCGCTCAGAGGAAGCTCTCAACAATCTCATCCTCCTGACACTGGCATGCAGCCAGCTGGCATTTCTGTGGGCTACACTGAGAACCAGTGAATACCATGTGGGCGGTTGTCAACATTCGCAGCAAGAAAAATAGAGAGGAAAAATACATTGAGAGTTTGAACGTCAACTTGCAAGGGCTTTTTATTTCTACCCAGATGGCACAAATATTCCTAGGTATTCGTATCCACACCATACGCATCCTGGGATAATAATTATGAGATTGAAAGTTTCTAAAGTACTTTTTCATAGGCAGGCTCCACTGTGGAGTCAGGACTCTGCAGTCCAGGAACTGATGGTAGAGGTCAGGGGCAGTGACCCTCTCACACAGGTGTTGTTGTTGTTTTAGTTTGCATAGAGATCAAGGCCAAGCGAAACGAGAATACTGTGATCTTCTCATGAGAGTGATATGTAATATGTGCTTGTGTGATACAGCATATGATATGTTTACCACGGTGTCTTCCTTATCTTAGAACAAAATATTCATTAGTTACATAAAAATCTCTTAGGAATATTTTGGCCTTTGGATGACTATGCGATGTTGAATTTAAGTAAACCAGATTTTTGTCCAGATACTCCCTCCCATCATGGTACAGTTTAGGACCACGTACATTTAATTTGTTTTTCCCCTTTTCGACAGGAGGACAAATGTAACACTAGTATTTATAAAGCTGATATTTATGGCTCGCTTACTATATGCCAAGAGCTTTTCAAATTTCTTTATATATCAAAATTTAGTTTCTTTATATTATCAGATTTAGTCCTTGAAACCACCCCTTGCAGTAGATACTCTCGTTATCCTCACTACTATTTTTCTATATTTTTCAGATAACATATTAAGGCAAAAGAGACCCAGATCACATAGACAGTGACTTTAGAATGTGTGCCTTAAGTACTAAATGCATGACCTCCCAGACCCTACTTCACATGCTGGTGAGATAAGGCAGGTAAAGAAATAAAGACATAAGTTATTTAATAAATGGTAGCTATCAACATCATCATAACTGATATCATTGCTACATTATCATCATTAATCCTTCATCTATACTTTTGGGTTTCTCATAAAAAAGGAGACTCTATTTGTTTGAAGAACAAGATAGACTCCACAGAATTAGCAACTGAGAACAAGTCAGGTATGACAGAGGACCCGCCGACACCGACTCAGTGGGAGTTTTACATTATGTCAGTGATGCAGTGAAGATTGGTTCACACACATCTACTTGGAAAGATGGCATCCATCCCAGTGACATGAAATAGAGAATTTATTTCCACTGTCATGTCTGAACACACTTAGGGAAGATGGATGTGCCAAGTAGAGGTAAACGTGTAGAGTACAAATGGAAGAAAGGGAACCTGAGTTACATGCCCTAAATGTCTCCTTGTAATAAAGCATGAATATGACACAAGGACTGTGAAAACTCCAATAGACAGATGGATATTAAAACTCACCCTCCAAGATGCTATTTTTAGAAGATAAAGAGGCAAAAAGAGTAGGAGGCAAGTGGCTTTTATTAGTGTTCAATCAGAGACAGAGGCACCTTGATGTCATCTCTCCCCATGTCTCTGTAGTAAACTGCAGTTACAAAAGGGTGAGACTTTCCCTTTCAAAAGACCAACCTATATGATATGCAAATAATGTCCTCACTCTTCCCTCCATGAAGCTGTGGGGAATGTGGGAAAACTTGACTTGCTCCCTTCCTTACCAACAACCATGCATACATCTAAGAATTTTGTACTTAGCACCAATACACACCCTCTAGTCATCCAAGTGCACGCCCACTTTTCCATTTTCTTTAGGTTTATGATCAAGAATAAAAGGAACTCACTAAACTTCCATTTCCTGACCTGATTATGCATGTGCCGAAACATAACTGCTGAAAGGTACATGTTTTTCAAACACTTAAGTTGCTAAGGAGTAGCCATGTCTTAGCTCAAAAAATTATCTATTTGCTGACAACACCTGTATTTTTATCTCCAACACAGCCCTATTTTCTGAATTTCAGATCCACATACCTAAACACGTAAATATTCTTTCCACCTAGATGTCTAGTACGCATCTCAAATTTAATATGTCCAAAACGAAACTTTTGATCCTACCTTCTAAAAAGGTGCTCTTCCCACAATTTTACCTTTGCATTAAAAGGAAATGTCTATATCTGTCAGTACATGCAAACATACACACCCATACCACCAGTGAATAGAAAAGAAAATACATTTTAATCCACTCTGATAAATTTAAATCCAATAATTTAATTATTCCCTTATGATAACTCAGTCCCTTCTGATTTAATTTTTTTCCCTTCAGTATTTCAAACAATCTTATCCTTCCCTAGGTATGTGGAAGAATGTATCTTGTATCATGCTAGTGCTGACTAAAAGGGATTGATGAAAAACCCAAAATCCTCTCTACACATGATCTTGTCTGCTCTATTCCATAAACTTGAGCTTCAGAGGTAAAATGCGTCTACCTCGTGGCTTTTGAGAGTGAGATTTTGGGATTCGTTGTCAGAGTCCGTGGTCCATATCACTGAAATCTACTCCCGCATGCACATCTTGAAGTCTCCATGTCTGCTCTATGCCTACCGCTGACTGCCATCTGGCGACTCAGATCCTCTATATCTGTACAGCAGAACAATTCCTCTAAGCATTATGAAGGTCAGCAGTGACCCCTTAGGCTCTTTCCTAAGAGAGATGGTGCCATTGCTTGTCAACCAAATTGGGCAAGAGCCCATAGAAAAAGTTAGGATTATTATAAGAGCCTCCAGTCCCTTCCTACACCATACCATTAGCTGCTGTATTGTCAGGATTCCTAAAATGATGTGAATGATTCTTAAGCCTTTTTCTGCCAAATGAAGGGCAAGAAGACCTCATCACTTTACCTCAGCACATCCCTTCTACAATTCCTCTTGGAACAGAAGGAAGTGACTTCTAGCATTCTATCTCCTTTTCTGCATGGCCTCTTTCCACATCAGGACATTGAGTCTTATGACCTAGCTGGCAAAGGTAGAAGGGCGATCTTCTTTGAATAATAAAAGAAACATTATGCTTGAAGTCTTCTATATTTTGTTCTTGAAAGGTTAAATGGGAAATTAAAGAGTGGGAGGAAAAGTCTTATCTTGCTTAAAATGTCTGAATTTCAAATAATCATCTCAACAAAAAATATCACACACCTCATTGAATGTTAAAGTAGTCTGTCTTTCTTCATTCTTGTTATACTAGTCCTTATTCCTCAGTCTATTCCCCAGCCCCAAATAGGTTGATGTCCTGGACTGACAGGTAAACATTTATTGAACAGTTCTGTGTATATGTTGTAGTGTACGTTTTACATACCTCTTCATTTTCCGTCCTCAGAACAATTCTATAAGGAAGATATTTTTCTTATTTTCAAAATATCTTAGTTAACTCTACCTTAAAATAAGCCTATAAGAAAACTGACACTGAAAGAAGTTAAGATGCCCAAAAGGCATGTATCTAGCAATTATGAGAGCCAGAAATTAGTCTGTCTTAGGACCACTGTACTGTCATTAAAATATTTTAAATTATATCAGTGAGTTATTAGCTTTCATTTTGAAAGTTCAAGACAGTTCATGTCTCAAATTTCACCTAGAAGATGAAAAATATAGATAATTTGGACAAAATGATCTCATGATACAAAGTTAATGAAAGAAATAGGCTAGGAATTAAAATGGAAGGAAGGAGTAGAGAAAGGGAGGGCAAAAGTTCATCTACAGTACAACTTCTCAAGAGCAATTAATTAAACATTTGGTAGAGTAACTATTATGGCTTCCTGATTTTCTGTTACGTGTCAGGTTTCTAAAAATTGACTTTACTACACTCAGCCTTTAAAAATGCTGAAAAACTTTACTGGAGACCATGTGCTGGGCTCAAATCTTAGGAGGAAGGCTGGAGGAAGGGGGCCACAAAAGATTGAGAAAGACAAGAAACTAAGAGTGAAAGCAGTTTTCTGAGAACTGTCACCCAAGCATCTGACTCCTTGCGTATTTATTGTCATTACACAAGGAAGTTGTTTACAATCATTGTTTACACAACAATTGTGCCTAATATGTGCCCAGACAATGCCAGCTCTTGATATTATACCACTGGTAGTTTTCCTTAACATCTAATCATCTCTATGAGTTCACTAGTGCGTTCTGTAATAATAAATAAATTTTATTCCAAATAATAAGTGTTGTCTGATCCATTGATTTTAAAAATATCTTAGTTAACTCTACCCTTAACACAAAGTTTTTCAGATTCTGTTTATAATACTTAACAATATATGAAGCAATTGTATCTTTACTGTGCTTAAAAATAGCAAAATTAAGCAAATAAGAACTCTAAAATAAATATCAAAAAAGAAAAAGGCAGAGAGAGTAGTTAATTATGAGGAGGGTAGGATTAATGATAATACTCATTTTTAACTCTGCTTTCATAACCCCAAAAGATAAAATCACTTTGTCACTTAAAAAACAAATCACCACAGCAACTTCCCTCCCTCCCCTGTGCCAGACATGCAAACATCCATACATGAACACCCAAATTGCAGGGTTATTCTTTAAAGACATCTATCTTTAAATAGTAAACTCCATAAAGGATTTTATTCATTATCTATTTATTTATTTTGCCCCTAGCATTCAACAAAAATCCTGGAAAATAGTAGGTACTCAGTAAACACTGTCAAGGTTTTCTAAAATGTTAGCCAGAATGTTAATTCTACTTTTGCTATCATTCAGCACTGATGGAAGGACATGGATATTTGATTTTTAGGTAGTGACACAGATGATCGCTGCAAGTTAACATTTGCTTATCTCATTTGATTCATCTGCTAACTCCATGAGTTGGTCTGATTTTCTGCATATATTTTAACACATGAACAAAAGGAAGCCAGAAGATTTGAGTCAAGATCACCTGCTAATAATAGGTAGCAGAGTTAGAACTCCACTCTGCTTGACTTCTAAGCTAGTGCTCTTAAAAGCAGGTTATTTTGCCTCTATTTCAGTGCTTCATGGACTCAAGTACCCTATATATAGAGCTTACAGCAGAATAAGTAGATTGTTGGTGACAGCTCTTCTCTGAGTTTCTGCATTAGGACTGTACATGGTAGTCACTCACCACACAGCAACCAAGTGCTTGAGATATGGTGGGTTCAAACTGAGGTGCACAGTAAGTGTAAAACACACATGATATTTTGAAGTTTAGTATGAAACAAAGAATGTAAAATGTCTTAATAACTTTTCATATTGATCACATGCTGAAATAAAAATTGTTTGAAAAGAATATATTGGATTAACTCATTTCACCTATCCAAATAAAACTATAGTTTAGTTAATAGTGTCATGCTAATGCTTTGATAAATTCCTTAGTCTTGGTAACTGCCATGGTTATGCAAGATGCTCAATTAAGAGAAGATGGATGAAAATTACCCAGGAATGCTGTATTCTTTTTGCAACTTTGTTGTAAATCTAAATGTATTACAAAATATGGAGTTAAAATTAGTTCTACAAGTTTCTACTTTTTTTTTCAGTGTGACTTCTAAAAAAAATTAAAGTGCTGCATATGAGGGTTACATCCTGTTTCCATTGGACAGTGTTGCTCTGGAATATCGTTACCTTAAGAACAAAAGTAGCATCTATACAGCTCTGCATTATCAGTTGCAGTCCTGTGTTTAGAGATAGTTTAGTTTACCTAATAAGCAGTTTTATTATTGGAAAGCTAATTGGGCTATCAGTTAATGTAGTCCCATAACACCACTACACTGAGGTGAGTAATGATTTGGATTCATAGGTTATTTAGTCAATCTATGATTCCAGGCAGAAGTACACTAAAACTCTTCCTGGAAGACAGTCTTATTCCTCAAAGTCTCTGTGGACATTTCTACCACATCTCTTGGGAGACAGCTCTTATTTTTCTCAGCATTGAAATCAGGGCATTTTTCTTCTTTGCATTAATAAATAAATATGATGATTTTATTTCTTTTGCATGTCCAAAGATTATGATGGAGTCATACTTAAAAAAAAAAAAGAGACTGAGAGTAAATAATAGTTCATTCTTTATGTGCTTGCTTGAAAGTACTGTGAGTTAATGCTCATGCTTGAATAATTTTATGAAGCATGGTTAAGTTGTAGGAAAACACAAAAGAAAATTCATTTAAAAGATCCTTCATTTACTCTTATATGGAGACCAGAATAAGAAAGTATAAGCTAAAAAATAATAATAATATGTTCAATAGATCACTGTTTACTCTGCACCTCTTACAGCAGTGTGCAAGGGGTGGAAAATTAAGCTGTGAGTCAAGAGACCTGCATTCTGGATCTTTAACTAGTTGCCCAACTCCATGAATTCTCAACAACTTCATCTCAAGATGAGAAGATAGATTAGATTGATAATTTTCAAATCACAACTCTGCCATGTTGGTAGTTCACAAAATCAATTTCATGGGTCAAGACCAATTTTCTTTAAAATGAAACAAAACGAAAATCATCAGAGTTTAGTACCCATGTTAAAGATCAACATTGTTTTATAAAACTATTGTCATGTGTATATTTTATAGGGATACAAACACACACACATATATTGCAGAAATAAAAATAGATGATAGACATATTTTTGTAACTCCAGTTTTATATCCATTATGATAAAAAATGCTTACTATGGATAGCCATAAAATTGTTTACAGAACTCTATTTTAAATGATGTTTACTTAGGGTTCTTAGATCTCGGAAGTAACACACTCTAAATTAGAAATAAACCACCTATAAGCCATGTTCCTCAGACCCACCAGAGAAGTAAGGAGGCATCTCTAAAGTGTTAAAGATGGCCACCATTGATTCCTACACATACAGTGCTTCTTCATCTCCTAAGAGGTAAAATTATTTCCTTCCCTTGAATTTTACCTGATCTTCCCAATTGTTTTAATCAATGTGGCAGGAGTAATGTTATGAGACAAACCCTTACCTTAAGAAATGTAGAAGCTTCTGCCTTCTCTTCTTGAAGGTCAGGTGCCATGTAAGAAATCAAACTTCTTTGAGACTGTAATACTGGTAGAATATCGAAGCTTACTACAGTGAAAGCCATGTGGAGTGAGATGCCTAATCAGCCCTCAGTTTTTCCAGACATCTCAGCTAAGGCCCAGAGAGGTGAGTAGAGAAGTCATCTTCTATGTTCCAGCCCCAATCCATAAAAGATGGAGCAGAAGAACCACATCACTGAGCCCAATCCAGATGGTAGAATGACGAAAAATCATAAAATGTTTTAAAGACCTAAGTCTTGGAGTAGTTTGTTCCAAAGCACCAGATTATCAAAGTAATGTCCAATGAACTTTTGTAAGATTGCCGTGGCTCACAGAGTTCCAATGCTTCTTTAATTATAATAAGACCTCAGTTTATGCTGGGGCCTCATTTCACGGCACGCAATGTCAATATTTAGCAGTGTTCTTGGGAACACTGGCAAATCATGGAAATTGTAATGCAAATTGCAATTCTGCACTAACAACACAGGGAATTTGCTAGATGTAGAATAGCATAAAATCTAAAATTTTTATTATATTTGGATAAATAAAGGATTACAAACATCCCAAGATTTATTATGTTACTAAATTTGCTGAAGTATGAATAAAGATGAATATTCTAGTAGACAAATGGAGGAAAAATATGTATGCTTTCAGACTTTTCTTCTGACACACAGCTCTATGGACAAAAGTGAAACATATCAAATTATTCACAACTGACGAACCTTTCATTTGTACCCACAGCTGCTGTTAAGGACCACCACTGCCTCAGCTTGATCCAATTACTGCACTGTGTACCTTAACACACAGCTTCACTTTTTGTTTCTCTCCTGTCCTAGGATCTGTGCCTCATTAAGATAAGATCTGACAGGCTTGGTCAATGCCGAGTTAGAGCTGGTGGCTTCTCTATATTTGGGCACAACAGCAAATTCCATGGACTTACATTCAGTCACATAAAAGCGAGGGCATCTTTTGCCAGTGAGATTTTTATTTACTTTGCAGTTATTCATCAAACCTGAACATTTAAGCAAGTAACATATTCCAGAAATTTTATTTTTTATAAAAAAAAAACCTCATCCCTCTTCAGGATGGCAAAGTGTTGTCTTTTGATTAGAAAAATATCTCTAATGAGGAGACTGTAAATTCATAGGGTGTTTTGTGACATGGGTCAAAATGTTCTTCTTTATTTTAGCATTCTTGCTATTTTCCCAAAGAGCCATAAATAACAATGGATGATAATGCAGTCTCTTGTCGAGAAAATTCAGCTCCTTCACCTTTATTGAGCTTGATTTCCTTTCAAACTGACACGGACTCAATTCCTGACTGTCTGCCTTCATTTATCCTTTACGCTTTAGAGCTGCCTTTTGCACTGGCTCACAGCATAGTCCACATGGAAATAAAATACATCCACATGTGAAATGGAAGTACCTTCCCTCACTGGTACTGTTTCCAGTATGATGTATTTATCTCAGTGACAAGGTCCAATGGTTAAAGACATAGTAAGAACCAGAGTTACGTGAGCAGCGAAAGGATTGAAGTGATTCCCTAGTTACTCCAGCAAAAGTAACAGAAGGAGAGAGAGAGGTCCCAGGGGTCTGGTAAATTCTGCCTGAATTATCCAGATAATTGCTTCAACCCTTTACATTGACAATGGAGACCTGGACTAAAATTACATGAGCCAACAGAAATTTATGTAACTATTTTCCCACATCCCATAAATAATGACAGAAATGAAAGTGAGTAGATTTACTTGTCAAGATTTAGGTAGATGTCTAATTACATTACTGTGATGTTTGTGGAATTTGCACAGTGTTAAAAAGGTAAACTCTGAAGTGAAAGGGGAAAAGAGAAGAAAATTTGAATCCTGGTTGTCGCTTCGCTGCCAAACCTCTGATCTGTGAGGTGCTGAAGGACTCTAGGCTAGGTCATCTCCTTTTCATCTACACCCTCTCCGTAGTTAATCTCACATCACCCTGGATTACAAACACTAAATATACTCTAAATTTATCACTCCAGTCAGGACCTCTCCCTGAGAGCACGTCTGATAAACCACTGCAGAAAGAGCTGCCTTTTCTCAGTCCTTCCTCTGCTGATGCTGCTGTCACTGCAGTGACAATGACCATGAGTACAGTTGACACTTATCAGGTGCTTTCTAGTCTCCCAAAGCAATAGCATTTACCAGGACCTCTTTTTTTCTAGCAAAAAAATACTGAGACTAACAGAGTTTTCATGAGTTGGTCAATGCCTCACAGTCACAAAGAAATGGAGCCTGGATCAAGTTCAAAACTGTCTGCTTCTCAAGCCTCTACTTACAAAATGCTGCTTCTCTGTTGTGTTGACTTTTTCTCCTACACATGAATGATTTAGCCTATGCTTCTTTGAATTGCCGTCATCATCATTTTATCCTTCAATTCTGTTTCTTCCGACCTTAATAACGGCCCTTCTTGCAGGGACCTTGTCTGCTGTCTCTGCATACTTAGCTCTGACAAAGCCTTGCACAGTATATTTTTACTGTGGCTGAGGTTCCAACATGACAATTAATAGCTTGGCTGGAAGCCTAAGTCAAGAGGTTTAAAAGAGCATCTTTACTAATCAGGACTTTACCCCATTACTCAGGTCTTTAAAAAGCTATAGAACATGTTGTCCATGCCGTATCTGATTTATAGGACGATAACGAGATGCTGGGTTTCCCTCTCCAGAATATGCTTTGCAGAGACAGATAGAAACAAAATATTAAATGCAGGTCAGCTTCCTTCAACTTTTCACTATACTTTAGAGGTCACCAGGCCAAAATCTAGGAGATGAGCCTCGACAGCCTTTTGAGGGTAGGGATTTATTATTCGTGGGACAAAAGATGTAATCAAAAGACTTGTCCCTAACACTACTGGAGATCAGTCTCTTGTCTCAAAAACTGTTGTTGTTGTTGTTTTTTCCCTCCCTGTTTTTAGCGCTTGTCACATTGTTCTGTCATTTAGTGTCAGATGGGGCAAGTTTTCTTTCCCTTTGTAACTAATCACTGCTGACATGTAGTTTAACATCTTTTACTCCAGAGAATCTGCCTGTGGTGGTTTAGGTCAACTTTACCTTGTGTGGGAGGGAACACCATACATGGTGTGTTTGAGTCTGGGATCTAAAAATGCAAGATTGTTGTGTGCTGACTCTTTACAGGACTTCAGGCTGGGTCATCCTTCATTCGGGGAATGCACTGTCCGACAGTCTACAGCAAGTGCATCCCTGGCTCTGTTCAAAGTCATCTTTGACACAGCGAATGAAAGGGGACTTCGTTTGTCGACTCTGCCTTTACTCAGCCCTTGGAAAGACTTCAGTATATTAACTGGTTTCCTCTTGACTTTTCAAGGTAGTTACTCAATAGTTCACAACCATGAAACCACGGGGTTTTTTGTTTGTTTTGTTCTGATTATTTTCTCATTGTTTATTGTTAGTGTAAAGAAATATTATTTTTTTTAAATCAGGGTGACTGAGATATAATTTGTGTTATAGACACACACTTTTGTATATAGTTCTATGAGTTTGGGCAAATGTATACAGTAATATAACCATCACAACAGTAGAGATACAGAACAGTTCTCTCTGCAAAATATTCACTTGAGTCCCTTGTAATCAACCCCTCTCTACAACCCCATGCTGTCACAGTCACTAATCTGTTCTCCCTACTTTTATAGAATATGTTCGTTTTAAAATCAAGCAATATGGAGACTTCTGAGTTAGATTGTTGTTGTTTTTCTTAACTTACTATGATACATTTGAGATTCATTCCTGTGGGTGTGTATATCAGTAATTAGTTCCTTTTTTTCTGCTGAGTAGTATTCCATTATACTGATGTTCTACAATGTATTCATTTACCCAAAGCTGAAGGACATTTGGGTTGCTTCCAGCTTTTGGAAATTATGAATAAAGTTACTATAAATATAAATATACAGGCTTTTGTGTCACCATAATTAAAAAATTTCCTTCAGTAAATATAGATTTTTGGATATATAGCCATGTCACTCAGCAACAAGAATATCTTCTGGAAAATGCATCAGTAGGTGCTTCATTATTGTATTAATTTTATAGTGTATCAAAGATGTCATTGTCTATTACATACCTGGGCAATATGATATAACTTATTGAGATCACTGTTAAATACCCCGATCCATACTGACTGAAATGTTAAGCAATGCATGAAGGTATAGTGTTTAACTTTATAGGATTGCCTATTTTCCAAGCTGACTATACCGTTTTGCATTCCCACCCAGAAACGATCAGAGTCATAGTTGCAATGCATTCTCCTTTACTGTATGGTACTATAAGTTGATTGTTTCTATTTGACCTTTAGTCATTTTACTTTATATGTAACAATATCTCATTGTGATTTTAATTTTCAATTCCGTAAAGACTAAGGATGCTGTGTATATTTTATGTGCTTATTTTCCATTTTAATATCTTCTTTGGTAAATTTTTAGTTCATATTTTGATTAAGGATTCATTTTCTTATTATTAAATTTGGAACATTCTTATATATTCTAGATGCAAGTCCAAGACAATTAAGAGACATCCAAAGAGATCAAATCTCACCAGGTGTTAGCATGTTTTCTCTTTTAGCAGAAACCTAGCAAAAGCAAAAGATCTTATACTTTTGGCAATTACAGTCACAGAAGTGATCAAATATAGATATGGGCTCTTGAATAATGCCATTTTTCTGTTACCTGTTGGGAAATATCATATAATAAAGTGACCAAGGGTTCAGAACTTGATCCTGTCTTCTCTATCACACTTATTCCTTGATACTCTCATCTAGTCTATGGTTGTACATAACCATTTCCATGAAAGTGATCTCTGGATCTGACTTCCAGATTCATGTCTCTAATTGCCTAATTGACATCTCTATATAGAATTAAATAAACATTTGGAAATTCAGCATGTCATGAACTGAACCTTGGCTTTCTTACCCACATCGGTTCTCCTTCAGTCTTTCTGTTACCATTTGAAGACAATTTACTTTTTCCAGTTATTCAGAACAAAATCTTTGAAGTGATTCTCAATTGCTCTCTTTTTCTTGTACCCACATCCAACCCTCCTGCAATGCTATTGTCTCTATCTTGAAGATACATGGAAAATATACTTACTTCCCACAAGTTTCATTTCAGTCATCCTAATCCAATATACCATCAACTCTCCTTCTGAATTACTGCAGTATTCACTGAATGGATCTTTCAACTTTCTCCCATCTCGTTGTCCCAAACCCCTAACCTATAGACTAATGTCAACACAGCAACCACAACAGTCAATTTAAACATAACTCAGGTAATTTTTCTCCTCTGCTTAAATCTCTGAAGTAATAAAATAGACAAGTCTCTGCGTGACCTGTACCCATCCCATTATCTCTAAATTCCTCCATGTAAACACTTTAGACTATGTTATTGTCACCAAATTCCACCATCACAATTTTTACATAATTTAAAACCAAATAGCACAAATAAGAAAGTGTAGGATTAATACATTTTCTTTAACATGATAACAACTCTATGTAGTAGCTACAATTGTACTCAGACTTGGTGTGGTATGTCTGAGTCTCAGGACTGGAAGGGACTTCCATAAGGCTGCATAGATGATGAGTACTGGTGGCAAAGAGCTAGAGCACTTAGGTGGGCAAGGGTCCTCACACCTCCATCTCATTATTGTCTTGTTCACCTTCCTTTGTCAAGGAAAAAAAAAGTGGGGGGATCAAAAGCAGAAGAAAAGTGCAAAGATTATTTTAACTTGGTTTCTTATAAAAAAAAAATCAAAGGTAAATATTCTTATGCCTCGTTCTATCATTTATCATATAAATTATTTATTCTATCCAAAATTATTCTGTATATGCCTATGTCCATATAGGTAGTAAAGGCCTCCTAACCCTGGGAAAAATGCTGCTAGTGAAAATCCTGTAACTAAAGAGAATAGTGAATTTACAGGAGATGAATCAAGTTCTCCTACCCTGGAAACCAGCAAGCCTAATCGATATATTGATCTACTTGGCTTCATGCACTAAATGTTCCTGAAAAGTTGTCTATAAAATAAATATTTGTATACAAAAATCACATATTCCCACTGCCTTCCTTGGTGATTTTAGAAATGTGTTCCCATGTACACAAAGAAAAATGTTTATCCAACATATTACAAAATGAAGCCGGTGAAGCCAAACATGTCCTTGAAGGAAGAGAGCGTGACTGTCAGCACCACTCATGCAAGGAGTTCATCAAATGGACAAGCAATCCATAGGATCATTGATACTCCTGCAGAAGCACAACTACGTCAAAATACACAATCAATTCCTCCTCAAATATTTAAACAGCTCTCTTAGACTGTGATGCTGGATGTTTAATAAAACCCACTAGAAATAAATGAAAATAAGTTCAGGGTAGTTGTTAGGCATCCTTTGCTTTGCAGTAAACAGTTAAGTTGCTGTTACTCCCTTTAACTAGCCATATGCTCTTTTGCCAACCAATAAAAGTTCACTATCTTGATGAGTCACTGATAAAAATTTTAAGAGTTCTGTCTCTTACCTGATAAGAACAATTGTAGAATTACCTGAGATAAGAGAGAGCTCTTGATACTTGTATATAATCTGAGATACTTTAGAGCAAGAAGTCGAATATATAGATCAGAATGTGAACTCATGTGCTAGCTATATAGATGACATTCTCTGCAAGTTGGGGGAATTATATTTGGGAGAATCTTGATTACCTCCTCTACAAAATGTGCACAGTAATATCAACCTCATAGGGTCATCCAGAGAATTAAATATTAATTTACTCACTTGTCTTATCTAATTGAACCTTCATAAATCAAGAGATAAATACTATTTACCACAATCTGACAGATTTCGAAACTTAAAGTTGGAGCACTGCATCACTTATTCAATACTACGCAGCTAGTAAAATTTGAAATATGGTCTTTCTTAAGTCAGAAGCTCTGTTCCACTCTAGCAGAGCAGTAAGTTCTTGTAGACCATCAAACAAATGCATACATTTAATGACAAAGTTATTCATCAAGAAATGTCTGTCAAATAAATGAATGAACAAGTGTGCAAAGGTGCATGCATGTGCATATAATGTGTGTGCAAATTTATGATATAGACATAAACCTATGGAGCCAGTGGAACAGAATGGGTACTGAATAGACGTTTACCACCCATAACCAATTATCAAAGAATTAAAAGAAACAAAAACAAATGTCAATAACGTTATACTAAATATAGCTTCTTTTTCAGGGGATGAATTTACCATTTTTCCTAGAAAAGTTCTATTTATTTAGATAAGAGCTTTGGAAATTTTTCATCAAGCTAGAATATTCAGTGCAGAAACAAACATGTCAGTGCTTAACAAGCACACTATTTCTAAGAAATAAAGCCATTGCAATTATAAAAATGGGCAAACATTGTCAAATTTTCTAATATAATGTGAGAAAATGCTTGTATTGTTACTAAAGCATTTGAATTATTAATGGATTCGCTTTTAAGAGTGTTGACATTTTGGTTGATTTGAGTGGCCCTTATGGAGTGGGGTTTTTGCATTCTGGCTAGGTTGGCAGGCCAATTTACAGATTCCAGTCGTAGACACACAAAAAACATTATCTACAGGGCAGAGAATTCCCAGTGAGGGAACACTTCCATTGCTATCATTGGTAGCAACTACCGTTTCCAGTCTTTTCAGCTCAAGAATTTCCTAATGAAGTAAAGATGGGACAAAATGAAAAGAACACAACTCTTGAGATAAGGTGTCCTTGGTACAAATCCCAATTTCTTTATTTATTCTTTCACTTAATAAATATTTATTTTCATTAAACTATCCACTTCCTTAGTAGCTATCAAAACAAAGACTAGGGACTGTTTGTAGATGACTCAATACCCTAGTCGCCTTTTCCTTCCTCCTTACTAGATTCTTCTTTGTGGAGTGGGCAGTGAGGAGGGCTTTCATTTCAAAAACATTCTAGAAAATTGCATGGAATAGACTCTGATCGAGGGGAAAAAAAGAGGTCTCTGTATTTCTCAGTCATGGACCAGCAAAGTATAAGAAGTTTTTCTAGCTCATATCTTGGAATAGGGTAGTAGCAGATGGGTGAGTAAATAGCCCACTCTTTCCTCTTGGCTCTAATGGTCCCAAGGCAATTATTGGTTCTAACTGCAAGCACTTATAAGTCTGCACAGAGGGCTTTCTCTGATTTCTAAAAGAGGCAAGACACTCCAGAAATGCTGGGGCAGTTAACTCTCTAAGAATAGCACTCATTAATAATGGAAGAGAATAAATAGCTGTGTTTCCCAGAACTTGGGTGGGATACTACTAAGGTGAGTTCCTCACAGTATCCCAAAGGTTGGGAGGGGACAGAGCTGCAGGAGTCTACCAGACACATATTAGCTTCCCTCATTCCCATTTCTTTCCCATCTCTCAATCCTCTCTTGGTGTTCCCTGAGATCATCTTCTAAATACATTAATGATTCTTGAATTCTAGTCTCAGAGTCTGTCTCTAGAGGAACCAATGTAAGACAAAGACTAAAGAGCTTGTGTGGAAACCCTGCATGCACATGAACCCCTGGGTCTACACCCACCCCATAAAGTTGTCTATACTGCTATCCTATGAACATTGACCAGCAGGTCCTCAAACCCCTACACTCAAATTCTGGAGGCTAAGAGGGATCAGATCTATAACATATAAGGAAAGGGTTATTATCAAAAAACAAAGTTCAAAATATGCAAGTCAGAAAAATGTGAACCAAAGATTAAATAGAGTGTTTTTCAAAAACAAGCATTTTAGTAAGAGGTTGTGGGTGGGAGTAATGTTTTCCAGAGGGCCAGCAGGCTCTAAGTGAGAGTTCATTTGGCGGTCCATCAAAAATCAGAAAGAAGAAAATATTTTAAAACTCCATGGTCTGTAGCAGATAGTGGAGCACCCTCTCCTCCATGTGAAATTTGCCTTACTTAAGGTGGGATATAGGGACTCCATTATTCTGGACTCCATTATTAAATTTATGGGGATATTAGTGGGTTTAGAAGGGGAATAAGGATGATGTTGGGAACACAGAGCGAAAGGCCTTTAAAAGGGGCAAGAGGAGAGAATAGGAAGAATTACTGAACAAGAAAGCATCCACTTAAAATACCTTCAAGGTCAATGTCTGGAGACCTTACTCTCTTGTGTAGTGCAGAAGCTACACTATTTCTTCACACTCATCTCCTGCGTGATTTGTGATAAATTATACAAACTCATCAGTAAAGAGCTGCTAAAAGCATTTATCAACATAATCTATTATGGAAGTTAGCTAACACAGACATTGCTGTCAGCCATATGTGAACTCCTACATGGAGAAGAGACTTTATCCTCTGACAACAACTTAGTAAACAACCTGATCAATTGGTCAAAGGAAACCGAACACCTTTGTAACATGAGAGGCAGGGCCTCAACAGCTGAGTGATTCCAGCATTCCCCATCCGCCCCCACGTTTCAGTCAAACATTTCAAGATGAGACCGTTCCCATGCAACTTCCTTTCCATCCAGCCACAACACAAACATGCATTTCGTTTTCATGCATTATTTTTCAAAGAAACTTTAGTTAGCCGAAGGAGGTATTTGGGGGTTTAACAGTATTTCTGTGGTTGTATACATGAAAGGCGCTGAGATAGAAGGAGAAGGTGGCCCAGCATCCTTCTGGTCAACCATTCTCCTTCCCACCATCAGTCCAGTGGGCAGTTGTCTTGAACACAAAGTGGGGAAGAAGTTAGAACATATGGAGCTGATATTATAAGATTCTGGGCTTGAATTATGCTGCTCTATAATCCAGTTGGCAAAGTACAGCCCAGAGTTGGGGAGAAAGTTCTTCCTGTCTCTTCTAGTAAGTCTCCATCCCATGACACTCCCCATATGGCTCAGTTCAGTCTTTCTAAAGGCTTATTTCTAAAGGCTTTCTAAAGTCATTATTATACAACTGCTAGGCTAATTAGTCTTCTCTCTAAGGACACTCCCAAGCCTGGTGAAGTAACTTGAGAAAATTTCCAGGGACTTAATCCTGAGTGATTGTTTCCCAAGGTGAGCTTACATACATAACTAATGATTCAAATGGGAGAAGAATTGGGATTTCCAAATGAGCAAGTGAGGTCTCTGAGCCTCTAAAGTTCAGGTAGTAATGTCTATGTGGCATCTTTTACAAAACATATAGCTTCAGATTATACCCGTATTTAGGCACCCAGATATGTGGTACATATGCAGATGAAACATAGCTCAGCCTTACTCTACATTAGTAAAGAAGATTCTGCAGAACTTATTGGTGACAACTAATATGTATGGAACAGGTGCTGTTGCCTTTGAAAGATTTTCTAACTCTCAGAACCCTATGAAAATACAAAGAATGAGGAGATGAAGTTGGAAATGGGAGTCAAATCCATCTCACGCTTCTGATCATTTTAAAAACTATTTAAGAGAAACCTTCATCAGCTGTTCATTAGCAAAATTCATAATTCTAAGAGTAAAGAAAAGTTAATATTGACTTGCGTTGATTTTATGCATCATTCTGGAGTTGCTCAAACATCCCTTTGCTTCCCAGAGACAGACCACTGAAACATTTAATCCCTCACTTAAGTTTGGTGTCCATCTTTTGATAGACAATGTGTAAATAAATGCAAAAAATGCAAAAAAAAGAAAAAATAATTTTAAAAGAGAAGAAAAAGAAAATGCTGCGTTCGGTGCTAATATCTACATTATGTGGGTAGCCTGGTTCATTTCTGAATGCAGGCTAGTTATCTCAACCATGTTTTTTGCATTGTCTCATTCATCTTTACCAATGAATAAATAATCTTCTGAGGTGGTTGACAATATTACTTCTATTTTACAAATGATGAAGTGAAGACACAGACTAAAGGTCAGAGCCAAGGCTTAAACTCCAGGTCTGTCTTGACACCAAGAGCTCTGATAGTGGCTTCTTGCCAATCCTTCAGGTCACATGAAACTGCTAGGGAGACAGGGGCTTGGTTTCAAATATACAGGACCCTACCGAGTGGTTGAACCACACATTTCCTCGTAAAATCTTTTCTGGTCACCTCCAATGCCAACCAGATGGCTCTTTTCCTGAAGCTGTCTACAGAGGTGAGTTTAAGGGGAAAGGATGAAAATAAAAGCATGGCTTTCAGATTGTTTAGATGTCCTAGACCTGCTTCACTCTTCCATCCCAAGTCAGACTGGAAGCCCTGAATGTGAAAATGAACACAGGAACCTATTGAAAGGGAAATATATTAGCACAAAGAGTTTAAAAGGGTTCAACAAGAAGCATCTGGTATTTTATCACCAGATTCTGCTCCGTATTTTCTTGGTCCTAGTCTACATCAAAGCCATCTTAACTATAGAGGGAGAAATAAGTCCTGCCTACTCTGTCTCACCAGACTATTGTAAAATTAAATGTAAATGTGTGAAAAGTGCTTTATCTCATTGAAATTGTTTAAATAAATTCAGGATGCTCTCTTCATATATTATTACAAATTATCATTTGTATTGTAAGTAGCAGTCATTCAAGAGAGCTCAACTCTCTTTCTATGCAGAGACTTCTTTCTGCCACCCACTCAGTAGTTTCTGATAAAATTATTCTTATTAAAAAAAAAAAACCTGGCAAGAGGTTATAAAACTATTTTCTTGGGAATATATTGGAAATGACACGACTCTAGCATGTTTCAACTCTATAATATACTTTTGAGTTCTTTGAACCTCTGCCTATTCTTACCTCACTGTGTGTGTGTGTGTGTGTGTGTGTGTGTGTGTGTGTGTGTGTGTACACTTAAAAGTCTAAGTCCTAGGACTAAGACATAACAAATGAATGCATCCTCAGGGAAAATGCTAAATCAGTGACATAAAGGTGATTTAAAGATCTAGAGGGGCATCCAATATTATTAAGCTTAAAACGTAGACTTGACTTCCAAGGAAATAGAGCCACTAGCTTCTTCCACTGAGAAAGTATGTGTGTGCGCGCGCGTGTGTGTGTGTGTGTGTGTGTGTGTGTGTGTGTGTGTGTATAGAGACAGAGAGACATAGTGGGGGAGGGGGGAGAGAGAGAGAGAGAGAGAGAGAGAGAGAGAAAGAGAGAGAGAAAGCTGTATTTATAACTCCCATGTTAAAATAACTCAAAAAGAGAGAGAAAGACATTTCCAGAGAGGAAATACATTTTTTCTAGATTCATCAGGTAAGTGAATTCAGTGCTTTTCTGAAAAGTTCAGCACAGGGAGCTTTTTAACTCAATTTAATCTCCACTTTAAATTTTGTTTCTTGGGGCAAGAAAGCCTTTTTTAGAGCAGATCCAGGTAATAGTCAGCCTCCTGGATAGTCAGAAGCATATGAAAGTCTTATTCTTGTCTTTCATCTCTCATAATACTGGACACTCTCCCGATTATCCCAAATTGCAATGTTTGCCGCTACTACCTTTAATCAAATTTGAGCTACTCTGTTTAGTTAAAAAATCAAATGACATTTCCCTTTCATAAGATTTTGTATTTCATAAAAAGAGTGAATTCTGTTATCCTTCATTGCTCTCCATAAGAGATTTTTCTTTTAATGTTTTGAAGCCATGATCGCTGTGTATCGGGATGCTCAGCCTTGGCCCCGTGGTGGTGGATTGGATTACTTTGCTGATTTCTTACCTGCAGTGTAAGACTCCCTTGTAGATTAGGACATGGTTTAAGAGGAATTATCTCCTTTTTTTAATAGATCACATACTGAGTCTCAAACTCTGAATTCAACAGAAAATCAAGCTAATTGTTCATTTCTTCCAGGATATCCCTGAAGGATAATTGACCTCTGCAGAGCAACTTCTTAGTACGAAACTAAATAATTAAGTTGAGGAAATACATTTCTTCTTCATGATTCCAACTGTAAATGCTTTTTTGTATGTGTGATGAGATCGTAACCCTGCACGCATTTTATACAAAAGATAAATGCACTTTCCTTCTCAGACTGTTTTGCACTATTTTAAGCTGAACACGTATTCAAAAAATTATTGTTATAGATATCATCTTTACTTTTCAATTTATTAAAATGAAGTGTTCTCAACCAAATCTGATCTCTCCTCACCTAGTAAATCAACTTCTTATACACCCATTGGGCTAATCACTACACTAAAAGAATGACTTGGAGACATACAATATAATCAGCTTTGTAAAACAATAAGTTTGGGTGATTCCCCCAATTGGTACATTTATTCTTTATTATTTTAATCTACTATGTCTATTTGTGTACCCTAAACACTTTTAGCAGTAACTATGATTAACACTCCCCCAACAATAAAAAAGAATACTAAGCTCAAACTCCTAATTTAGAAAGAGAACAGATCAGCAGACTTGATGGGGTCACTGCATTTCCAGTGATGCTTAAAAATATTTCAACCCAAAGCCTTATAATATATAGTTTTCTCAAAATAAGAGTTTACCAAAAGAGTTTCCAATATATGCTCCAACACACTAAAAAATTACTATTTAAGTGATCACTAATTCCTAGAGTCAATCCAAATTTAAATAAATTCAGTTTGATTTTTCTCATAACAATCATAACCTTCAAAAGGCGCTTTACCATGAACTATTTCAAGGTGCTTCAGAAAAATGGGATATTATTCCCCAGCATGGTCTGAGGCATGGGAAGTCTCCTCTGGAAGAGGACAACTTTGCTAGCTCACTGCACATCCCTAACCACCCCCAAAGTCTCTAATTTGTAAATTGCTGAATCAGTTTGTGCACATTTGGAAAATTACTGCTTTCCTGCAATTTTCTGTAAGCTATTGCTAAATTGTTCTGTTGAATGTTAGTGAAAAATTATATTTTTAAACCACCTCTGAATCCTAAAAGCCCATGGCACAGTATTCTGTTTATGTGAGCAATTTAGCTTTATTAAACAGCGTGACATAGACTAAGTGAGCAAAGATAAGCTTGGTACAGTATGTATCTCAGCATCATCACCAGGAATGTCAATCAGTCTCCATCTGGATTACTGAGAGCTGAGTCAACACCTGGGAAGGAGAGGGACCCTCACCCTCTTCTGATTGTCTCCCAGTTAGATTCTATTACCTATGTCACCTTGGATATTATTAGAGGAAATTTTTTAGCCTGTGCGAATTTGAAGAACATTTTCCAGAAAGTATTTATGTCTCAACTTCTCTGTTTTCAACCTTTTGCCAAACCACCAATTAGAGAGTTTGCTTTGTTCCTCTGATGCAATAAGAGAATATGATTCCTAAATAGACTTTGAAGGGCTCTATTCCAAAAGCAACATTTTTTTTTTTATTCATTACACAAATGGAATAAGGCAACCAAGCCATAAACCTAGATGTGAGAAAGAATAGACACACTTAAAGGCATTTGCTAACAATCAAAGTGATGTTAGCTTTGCGGACCAAGGGAATAGAAATGGTTACTGAAATCTGTTAGTCTGTTTGTGCCCTGCTGACTCATCCTGCCTGGAAGTTTTCAAAAGAATGAATTAAGAAGGAGACCTGCAGAAATTTCACCAAATTGTCATATACTACGTTCTCATGTTTCACTGTGAGAAGTAGTATTCTGGCTAAGCAGTTTGTTCCACTTTAAATCTTCAGATACTCAGTCTTCTCTAAGGTCATTGTATGAATTTAGACACACCATTCTGGAAACAAAATTAGCTTGCATTTGCTGGGAAGTTGAATACAGCCAGACTAATGGCAGTGCAAGTGTAATTGGTTCCCAACATGTGTCGCTGTGTACACTGCTCAAGTCCTAGAAAAGATGCATTATGGGACTAATTTTTAAATGTTAATGGATATTGGACATTTGCCAGACACCCAGCTGTGCACAAAACACTGAGATGGTAAATAGCTCTTGATCTGTTTAGAAACAAATGATGATGGTTTTTAGGATTCCACGGCACTGACGGCATGGCAACCAACTCAGCCTAGGAGACTGACCCCATTAAGGGCATTGAAGAGAAACGTTCTGATTTTTAGCATCAAAATGAAGGCGCAAAGGCATGGTGTTAAAGCTCAAATTATTTTTGATTAACATTAAGGAAAGTCGAGTCCCTCAGACCTATTAACCTTACCTGTGTTAGCTCAGCTCTTTGACATGTGTTTTGGGTTTGTTTGTCTGTTTTCTGTGGGCTCAGGTCAAAATGAATATGTCTTCTTCAATTAGCTTGGGTGTAAAAACTGCAGTCTCTGTGACCTGCTCACCTGTGCTTGCAAAGAAAATCTGGCTCCTCCACCAAGCACCAGCCAAGGGGTTGACAGAAAGACAACAGGTTTCCTATCACTTGATCTGTTGCTCTTATCATTTTAATTGAAAGTCAGTGAATGGAGCATTGTCTGTAAATTCTGTCTCCAAAAGGTCTTACTAATTGTGTGCACTTGGCCAGTCAAACCTGCTAGAAGCAGCTTTTTTTTTTTTTTTTTTTTTTTTTTTTTAGCATGTTGGTGATGAGCTGCTTTTGATTAAACAGCATTAAGAGGATGTGTCATTTTTAGCATAAACATGGGGGAGAAATGCATGCAGGGCACTGCAGCCTACTGTGCCTCTGGAAGGAGACACACAGGGTGGTGTACTCAGCATCTAAAATGCCATCGGAGGCTATCAGCATGCTTTTAAATATTTCATCAGCCAAGGAGAATATGAACATGAGCCGAGCTGGTGTAACATCGTTTCTGGAGATGTGTGAGAAGCACCAGGGGTGCTCTGGTTTGTTGGCAGCTCGAGCAGGAGCAATTTGTGGAGGGTGAAACAAGAGAACAAGACGGGAGAAGGGGAGTGCTGCTTTTGAATCCAGTAATCATGGAATAAGGAATCAGGGGTTGTGAAGATGTTCAGCAAAAGGTGGTAACGTTTTGAGAAATAGCATGGGGAACTGCCTTTAGGGGGCGACCTCACTTTTGATGACTTTGTGTAGGAGCCTTTAAAGTAGACAGGTTCCTTTTTATATATGTGCTGTTTTATGCTCTTGAGCAGTAAGGAGACCTACCTTACAGGATGTGTCCACTTTCTTCAAAGGCAGCTTGTACTAAAAGTAGGTTGACCATATTTCCTTAAGACAAAAATGGAACATTGGAACAGCAAAATGGGACATTAAACATGTGGGCGGAGCAATCGAGCAGGAGCAGAGCAGCCAGGCCAGCATCAGGTAAGTACTATGTGATGCTGACCCAGGATTGCATAGCAATAACATGTGGTCCGGTGGGACTTCATACACACCATCAGAACCAGTTCAAGGAATTTTGGCACCTCGGTCAAAAACCAAATTAGGTAACTTATAAGCCCTACTCTAAATGTCCTGACTAAAACACATGCCACTTTAACCATCTCAGTGACAAAAATGACCAATAACCCCCACAGCGGCAGGAATAACCCCATAGCACTTAGCTAGACCACAATTTGGTATTCTGCACACTTTAAAGAAACAGGGGTGTGTGTGTGTAGGTGTGGGGTGGGACATTGTCTTCCAGCTCCCTCCTGTTTCCTCACAGGGGCAGGAAGAGCAGTAGCTGCTGTGGCCCAGCACGTTGAGTGCTGTCAAGAGCCATCTTTAACGTGGGGCACAAGGGGCAGCTGTTTTGGGTCCCCCTCCACAGACTGAGCCAGGGTCAACTCAGCTGCCTCTTCTGCCCCACATTAGAGACAGCGCTGGTGGTGTGCCCTCGTGGAGCAGCAGTTAGGTCGATAGCTTCCAAAGGAGCTTTCAAACCAGGGTTTGAATCCCGGGTCTGGGGAGAAACAACCAGTGTGAACAACTAAATAAAAATAAAATAAAAGATGCTTCCTTCTCCTCTCTCTTTCTGCCTGTCTGCTTGCTTTCATTCCTGCCTGCACCCTTCCTTGAAAAAAAAATATGGCCCTAGTTTGTTTAAAATGGGAAAAAAATAACAGTTATATTAAAATGACAGGATCATCTAAAAATAGGAAAAAAATAGGATTATCTTGTTTAAAACGGTACATATGTTCAGTGTTCAGTCTAACTGAAAGACTTTGATGTCTGAAAGACATTGAGTCAGATTCTAGATCTGCACTTACCAGAAACAGTGTGATTAGAGGCAAAACATGGTCTCTCTAAACTCTGTTCTTTAACTCTAAACAGGATCATGATATAGTATCTAAAGTGCCTGAGACACAATTGATAATAAATGACAGTAAGTTAAGTAACTTAAATTGCATCATGGAACAAGTCATAATATAATTTTGAAATTCTTGATGTTTTGTTCTTAATTATAAACTTCAAGAATACATGAAAAAAATCTTTCTTTTATTATATATTCCTTTGGTGCAGGTAAGAATGAAGGTGAGTAGGCAGGCAGACAGGAAAGAAAAGAGAAAGAAACATTTAATTTATTTAGTTGTTTATCTTGGTTGTTTCTCCCAACCCCTACCCCAACCCTGCCCTGGGTCTCAAACTTGGGTCCTTGAGATGTATGTAGAATACATTGTGGTCTTATCCACTAGGCCATTAGGAAGCACCTATATTTCATTTTTTAAATAGCATTTTGAATCAAAGTTCTCTGTGCATTTCTCCCAGACTTGTGATTTCATCTCTAAGAGTAAGAACATAGGACAAAGGATACAGAAAACATTAAACATAAATGAATACTTTTTTTTAAAGCAGAAATTAACTTTCAGAAACCCTTGTCTCTTCAAATTATCAGATACTGAATCTTTGATTTCCATATTTGCTAAAAGAGATTTAAAATTCTCAAGTAGAGTCTAAACTAGACTCTCTCTATTCTTCTTTGGTCAGAAGCTATAATTTGGGATGTCCCATAATCTGGTCTGAAAAGTCAAATTTTACATTTGAGAGAATATTTCAAATCATAGATGCAAATATTACTTCTTTTTTTAAAAAGCTTTATTGGGCTATAATTCAAATATCATCAGTTCACTCGTTTAAAGAAGGATATCTTAGTACAATCACAGATATGTGCTATCACCATGATAGCCAGTATTAGAACATGTCCATCACCTTAAACAGATGATCCATATTCCTTATATCTCATTCTCCTTCCTCCAGTCTTATCTCCAAGACCTAAGCAATCACTAATCTACTTTTAGTCTTCATAGATTTTCCTATCCTACACTTCAACAGAATTGTGTCATACAATATGTAATCTCTTTGTGACTGACTGGCTTCTTTCACATAGCATAATATTTTCAGGGTCGATCCATGTTGTAGCTGGTGTAAGTACTTCATTCCTTTATACAATCAATTAATAATCATTACATTTTTATATAATCATCAGCTGACGAACATTTGGGTTGCTCCCCCCTTTTCTTGATTACAAATAATGCTTTTATAAACATTCGTGTACAACTTCTTATATAAACATGATTTCATTTCTCTTGTGTGTATACCTAGGAGTAGAATTGTTGGGTCATATGGTAATTGCATATTTAATCATTTAAGGAACTGCTAGACTGTGTTCCCAAGCAACTGCATGGTTTCCCAATACCATTTACCATCACCATTTCCACTGATCATGTACAAGAGGTCCAGTTTTTCCACATCCTTGCCAATACCTGATATTATCTGATTTCTTGACTATAGCCATCCTAGTGAGTGTGGAGTGGTATCTCATAGTTTTGATTTGCAGTTCTCTGATAACTAATGGTGCTGAGCATCTATGCATGTGCTTGTTGACCATTTTCATATCTTAACTTTTACAAAATGGTAACATGTAAGTGAATGGATTTAACTGCAATCCTGTATAGGTAGAGAGCCACAAAAGAGGTGTATGAAAACTGTCCAAAGTTCTGAACTCTCAGTTGCAGACTAGAGAAGATGGCTCTCTGTTTAAACTCATGTGAAAAAAAGTCTAGAACATTCCACCACCAAACTAACTCTCTCTCCTTTTGGTACAGAGGATTTTCCTGGTAAGGAAGTGTGATGTGTACTTCTCTTCCCATCTTCTAGAAATACGGAATATCTGATCTCGTTCAGGACCTTAGAGATTTATCAACCCCAATATGTCATTTATACAAAACTGAGGCCTGGGGAAATGAGTCAACTTGCTTCAACCATTTAGCGACAGAACCCATGTGTTCCAAATGGCATGTCAATCCCTTGTTGCCATCATCTCCTTCTCCCACAGATGTGCTCTAATACTACTTACCTTTTCTTGAAAATCCCTCAGGACCCTTTGGTCTACAGGCTTGGTAACAAGCCTATGTGATCTCTGTGATAGCCTGATGTCCAAAATACCTAACTGTGATTACTTCGTGTGCTTAAGTGTGAATTTTAATTTTAGGAGTGACTAGGACTAGAATGACAAATCGCATAAAATCATAGAAATATGGATTGAATGACTCTGTACAGACTATCTTAAATTCCTCTGTGAAAGCAGAGTCCTCTGCCATTTTCTCTGCCAGATGGTTATCCAGCCTCATCTGGAACACTTCTTTTGTCAAGAGCTTGATGTTTTCAGATACAGTAAAACTCTCATTGTTAGCAAATTCTTTCTTATGCTGATCAAGGTCTGTTTCCCTAAATCTCCCCATTGATACTAGGACTCTTCAGTGGAGCAAAAACCAGTAGAAATGTAAGTTCTACCCTCTTCTAAAATTCAGATCTTCTATTTACAGTTATACTTTGTCTTTTCCAAGGTTTCTCTTCTTCAGATGGATATATTTTTAAAGGGACCTTAGACATTCTTTATATTTGCTTATGTCCTGCTTTCTTATTTTGCTTGTAAGAATGCAAGTTCCCTTAGGGAAGAGACTTTGTTTAACTTAATTGACATTTCACCATTTTGTCCCCAGCACCTAAGGAAAATTAAGGCACACAAAGTGCAAGAAATATAAGTTGAATAAATGTATGTTCAATGATTGAATCCCAGTTGCCTTCTAAAAGACATGTAATTTGTGATGTCTTGTATCCAAAATTGTACACTGTACCCCAGGGGAGGTTGACTAGTGTTGAGTACAATGAGATCATTTCCCCCTCTGTAGAAATTTGAAAACTAATTTCATAACCTAATACCTCTAGATGTATAACTCTGTAAACTAGGAGTGAAGATACTTCCTTGCTTTGAAAGGCTATAATGAAATCGATGTAAGAGAATTTTGTGAATATAAATGCTAACTGATAACAACCAAACTGATATAATAATCCTTCATAAGTTGTACCAATTCTATACATACATTTCCAACTATACTATGTTCACTAAAAAGAAAGTAAATGCTCATCTGATTTAAATAATTTTGAGAGATACTAATGAAGTCAAGATACCTAGCTAAACAACATGAAAGCTAGAGCAATGGGTATCTTGATTCTGTCTTTAAAAATGAACATTGCAAAGATAACATATGGGAAAGAGAAAAATCCCAATATTTTATAATTCCATTAGAACTTTACCTCTACCAATGAGTTATAACCTTGGAATCTGCAAGGAGACTGTAGGACATAGGAAAAGTCCTGCTCAGATAGGAAGAAGCAAAATAAAAACCCAACCTTGTCAGCACTGAGGAATAGTGGGCACAAAGGGACGCATACATATTGAGATATACATACAGTTCATCCTTCCCTTGTCTTCATGGGGTCATGCCACCAAGAGGCTGGTGATATGAATAACTTAGTAATAGGAAAACTCAGAAGCACTGGGACTAGTGCCTGCCTTTTTTCCCAGGCTCCAGATCTTTTGGAAATCCCAGCTTTTGGGTCCAAGCCAGGTCCCCATGGTGCAGGCGCAGTAACACATAAGCAGCCATGGGAAGAGGCCAGATGGAATGAACCAGAGGCCGAAAGGAGAATGTTCACTGGCAACTCAAAGTATCCTGGAAAGAGGAGACTCATAAAGAAAATTCAGATCAATGGTAGAACATAAAGACACTACACTTCCCTAGCAGAGTGTGTGTGGCTTGAGTAAATGTATCCTCACTACTATCTGTAAGAGTGTGCATAGGGAAAGCCATGCCAGAAGATATGGGAGAGATCAGCCTGTAACTTCAACTCTCAGCCTTTACGAAGAGTGAGTTCTGGCAGTCCTTCTAAATTCTTTGTGTGGCTCTCCCACACCAGTGTTCTTTTTCAACATCTTGATGTTCTCATCTTTCTTCCCATGCCATTATTAATCCAATAGGTTAGATCAAGGCTCAGAACTATAGAGATTTAATGGCAGCTGGGTGGGAGAAAAAGGGGCACTGGAGGACAAAGCAGATGCAGGTTCATACTGAGGAGGTATGTGTAAAGCAAACAGGGAAAGGCAGGCAAGAGTTCTACCATCGTACTTCTAGGGGAATGCCTTTGATTTGCCGCCATGTTTTCTCTCTCAAATGGCGATCCAGACTTGCTCCTCACTTGTAATCGAAGCCACGTTGCATAGGTGGTTGCTGAATTCATGGTTATAAACTTGGCTGAGAGAGTACTTAAATCTATGACTAAAGAATTTTCATCTTTTTCTCCAGTGCTTATAAGACTGTGTGCGCTGCAACTGAATAAATAGGGGAATGGGTACCTAAGAGAAGGGTGCATACTGCAACTGTTTTGGAAAAGTATTTTCCTCTATCAGTTCATTTCTATCAATTATATCCATCACCTAAGCCTTCTAATCAAGTGATATGCCACATATTGAAGCAGCAACGAGGGTCATTTCAGATCTTTTGGAGTCTTCCATATTCCTGCCCTTAAGAAACCCAGGCCAAGCCTACCGTAGACTTAATTCCATTTTCATAGCCCTTGTTCAGGATTCACAAGTCTGTTGTGTCACCGAGCTATATGGCAAAGGAAAAAACAAAAACAAGAAACAAACCCATGTTCATCCCTTCAAGCTGCCTGTAGTCATTATGTGACATGATGTCTCACCCAGGTTGTGTGACAGTATGTTGCACAGAGGTTGCTAGCAGGAAAACAAGAGAAGCCTTTCTGTATGCTGCTAGATTTGGTGAATATTCCCAATTCCAAAAAAAAAAAACCATAGTGGAATCAGGAAATGTGATTCTGTTTCTTGACAGATTGATATCCAAAGCAGCTTTCACAGATGTACTAATTTTGACAAATCCATCTTTGGAAATTTTTTATTTACAGAACTCACTGCTGCTTCCTTTTAATGTAATGAGATTTCATAATGAAGTCCAAATACAATCTGGTAGAGGAAGAGGGCATGTAACACTGATTCTAATAAGCCTGACTAAAATCAATAATGTTGTTAGTTTTCCCGAAACCAGTCTGCATTGGCTCACGGAACCATGTTCTGCCTAGAGCACAATATTAGTGGTTTGTGTTCTATCGGGCAGATTTCTTCCATTGGGGAAAAAAGTTAGAAACTTAAAGAAATTAAGAAATGTTATTAATATGGCTTTAGACTTTAAATGACCACAAATGTGTTTGTGTCTCTTTTTTAATCAGTTCTTGGTTTCTTTGGAAATAGCTTGATGGCATACGTGTTACTGTTCATTTCTCTGTGCCTATTTCTTCACCATCTTTTCTGTTCCTTCCTTTCTTACTTTCAAGGTATCACATGAGTAGAGGAGGACTTTCAAGTGTGTTTGAAGAGGGCACAGAAAGCCCTGTGTTCTGAAATCATTTGTGATGCCTCATATCTTAACAGAAGTGATACCTTTACATTCAGGCATTGTCTGGTTAAAATGCAAATACCCATGGCAGAGCTAGTGAGGCTTAAAATGACAGATCAGTTTTGATTGTGAAAAGTATAGAGAGAGGCCTGGAGGCCTATACATCATTCAAGAGAGGGTTAGTAGATGGTTGTAAACTTCCAGAAAAGGTATACAGGCAAGAGAGCAGCTTAGCAGTGACAGGAGAAATGTATAGAGGGTTCAGGAAGGGGAAAGGGGCCAGGAGATGATTAGTGTTAATACCAACAATACTGAGCACCTTTAATCTGTCAAGTAACTTTCCAATGCTTTGTAACTGTTAACTCACTAAAACTTCACAAAGTACTATGGGGAAGTTAGTGAAGATCAGAAAGAATTATACTCAAGATCAACCCTAGCAAAAATCCTCTAGTCTGTCTCTGGCTTGATCTGAGCCTTGATCTCTGGATGTAGGTTTTGCCTTGATAGCTCATCTGTCAGTGTTCAGTCACCTCCTGTTATGGACTTCCAAATCTATACCTCGAGTCCTGATCAAGCTCCCAGAGGTTGATCTACACGGAACAGCAAATCAGAGGTAGCTTGCTGTCTAGTCTACTGAGCCTAAGCTTCTGATAAGATGTATATGCCAATAAAATTAGGTTCAAATAAAGAGCTATACCAAATAAGTCATAAAAGGAGCTATCTGCCTTGGTGGACTCTAAGTTGGAGCTAACAGGCACATATGTTGACGGATTCTTTTTGGATAGATTCCTCAAACTTTGCCTCTTAGTTAAATCTGTGTAAATAAAAGCATCTTCTTTTGGCCCCCGTCCCAAGGTTCACCATCCTACTGTATGGAGTTCACAGCCTTAAGCAATTATCCCAATTTTCCAGGTTCTGGGTTTGCCACTAAAGCATTTTTGGTCCCAGTCTTACCACATGGGACAGCTACAGATAGCTAAAAAATACCATATTCATAAAGCCTGAGTAGAACTTCTCAACCAGAGTTATTATGCTGTTCCCCTGACACCAGTTCATCTACCAAGAGCAAGTTCACACTGTATGTCTATTTGTGCACTGGATCTGTGACAGAGTTGACTTCTTTGATATATTAGAGCACCTTGAAATCATTAGTGAATTTTTTACATGTACTTGGCATGTTTCTCCAAATATACTGCAAACTCCTTGACAAAAAAGCACTGCAAGAATACTAGTAGAGGTGTTCAAAAATATTTATAAATAATTGCTAGTTAATTACAGAGAGTGAGACCAGGATCCTGAAATAGCAGATGAGTCCACTGATTCTGATGATCTTTATCTATGTGGATATCAGCATAAAGTTGAACACATGAGAAAAGATAGCTGGGTCTTGGACATTCCTCACGGTAGAGTCTGATTCAAATTCAATTAAACTGAACACAGGAAACTGCCAGAAAGAGAGAGAGAGAACAAAGTCAAATAGCTCAATAGAGCATCATTTAATTTCAAGCTTAAGCCTAAAATCAAATGAACTGATGCTGATCGAGTGCTTACTATGTTCAAAGGAGCATGCACAAATAAATAGATATCTGTATGGGCAGTCTTTTCTTAACTCAAACACCTTCAAGGGCAGAGAACTGAACTCTAGAGACAGAACAATGAACATCATGTTCCATACATATCTTGAGATCCTGGAACAAATTATTTAAACTCTCTGCATCTCCGGTATTGTTTTAAGGAATGGAGTTTGTTCTGTTTTTATGATGTACTTGAACTTAAGAGACAGAAATAAATGGAGCTGTTCTGCTTCCATTTGGAGCTGGGGAATTAAGTCACCACTGGCGCTTAAAGGTGGATCAGTGTAATTTGATGCCCCAGAATTTGCTATATTCAAGAAATTGTGTTAGACCCTATGTAGTGTGAAAATGTGAACTGTGACAGCTGGAGCTGTGGTAGCCATCTTATGATCATGAAAAAAAGTTGAGGGTGAATTCACTGTGCTATGAGAAGAGCAGAGCAGAAAAACCATGGCAGTTATTCAGTCCTTGAGGACACCATTCACCTTACAGTGAAGTGTCTTGCTGTGAGATAATATTTTCCTTTGTGTTTAAGAGACTTTGTTTTGTTTGTTTTGCTTTAAGGGAAGGGGGAGGCAGGAATGAAGGCTAGTAGGCGGGAAATCAGGGAGAGAAGAAAGAAGCATCTTAATTTTATTTTTATTTCATTGTTTACACTGGTTGCTTCCCACTCCCCAACACCATCCCCGAATCTAGGACTCGAACCCAAGGATGTGTGGCTTGCTCCTTCCGGGGTAATTGACCTAAATGCTGCTCCACTAGGTCACACATGTTTAAGACATTTTGATTTGTCCTATCCCTGCCTAAACATTAGTTCAAAGATGAGGAAAGAAAGACAAAATTCCTATTTAGAGTATTTCTCCTCTCCTACTTCTGCCAAAAAAGCATTTAAGTATATAAAAAAAAATAAAGCATTTAATGGGAAGTAATAATTGTGTATTTCTCAGAGTGGTGGTATGGGAACCAGTGAAATAAATACTCAAAAATCCAGTCGAAATTTTAGTAGTATTTCTGTATTATAATATAATTCTGCATTATCTTCATGCTCACACCATCAGATTCCTGCCTCTGTGCTCTTCCCAACACTACTCCTGGTCTCAGATCTGCCTGTTGTCATCACCTCAGTGTCAGGAAGGCAGCACAAGGTGCTTCCCTTCAGGACGAGACAGCAGGGACAGGGAGAGCTAAGTACTGTCAGCTATATTGGCTAGCGAGCACTAAGCGGGTGAGCTGCTTCCTTCACAATTTTAGAACCCTGTAGCTATTCACTCTGTTTATGTAACAGATGCTAAAAAGAAAAGAGATGTCAGCTCCGAAAGCAGAAACCCATACTTACCAACTCTGAAGTGAGAACTCTAATGAAAGCCCAAAATAACAAAGTTCCCGTCTCCATGACAAGAATGGGGTATTAAAAATTCAGGCGACCTGAAACAATCCATTCAAAATGGCATGAATCTTCCTATAATGTTTTAGCATATTCCAGAATGTAACTTTCTCTACTCTCACTCGGCACAGCTATGATGGAAAGCAAAATAGACACCAGCTATAAACCAGTGCTAAGAAAACAAGAATAACAAAACTCAAAGCTGAATGACTGACCATTGTTACATTTCATATTTTCAGTAGCCATGTAAGGTATAGTTTTTTAGTAAAATTATTCATTTCAATGATGTGCAGTGTACATTCATTTTCACACATACTCATAAAGTCTAGGTACCTGTGCTCCAAATGAAAGTCACAAAAATTCAAAACTAAACATGGCTATACTTAGATACCTGGGAATACAAAAGATATTAATTTGATTGAAAGTATCCTATAAAAATCTCAATACGAATATACTTTGAATTTATGATTAGATCGCTAACAATAATGTTTTCAGATGATTAATGTATAGAAATATTCTGTTACCAGTGATTTGAATATTTGGTAATGATTTTTATTGGTAACTTTATTGAAAAACAGCTAAGATATAAAATGTTCCACTTCTCCCTCTTGCCATGTGCTCCAGGGCAATTAAAAGGGTCAGATTCTTTTAGTTACACTTGAGAACTATCTCTTGGTGATATTTTTGAAATATTTGTCACCCCTCCACATTGAATTGTGCTTCAACAACACTCAAAAGGCTGCCAAATTAATGTTAATATTTAAATATATAATAAGGTGGCTACTGACATAATGTCTAAATGTGTGAGGAGATGACTGCTCAAACTTTTGTAATGTGTCTGTGAAATCCAGGTTTGTTTAACGCTAACTGTGTCTCCCCAACAAACAGCTCCTATTGGAGTAGCATTGTTCTTAAAATCGCTAAAACTCTGTTTCCACTCAAAGATCATTCAGAGATCTCAAGTGTTTAGGATTAGTGCCCTTTTTGTTTTGGAATCCTGCCTTTGTGAGCAGAGTGTAAGTGTGAGCAAATTCGGGAAAGTTTTTTGGTCTCCACCCCCACCCCCCCGCCCCCCCCGGAAATGTGCAAAGATTTGGATTTGTTTTAAGAGACTCATTCTGGACATTGAAAGAGAGCTTTGTGCTAGATATTAATGTTTTTCTTGAACCCATGGGAACTGGAAATGCTCACTGGGATAAATAAAAGACATGATGCCATAATAACAACAATAAAAATAAGAACTGGTGCTTCTCATTACTTGGCTTGTGATGGGTTGAAAATATGTTTATTCATCATGGGAAAACACCATGACAGGTTACTGGTGTGCACTGGTTACTGGTGCCCTCTGCTGGACAGAATGAGCATTTCCCGTCCCTTCAGGGCTAAGGCTAGCTACTTGGCCCCTTTTCACAAGCAATAAGCAGTAAGGATGGGGTCGTAATTCTTCAACCAGATGCTTTTGTTGTAGGACACACAATGCACACCATCGCCCTAAGAAAGAAAACTGTCTTTTCAAACTGAAGACAAGATACCAAAACTCCTTCCTTATATGTGATTTCTTTTAGGAAAAAATGGTTTGCTGCTAACCTTACCGCTGATGGAATTTCTTCTTTGCTGACCTTTCCTGTCGTCTTCGTTCTTTTAAACAAACTATATAATTAAATTCCTTACATTTAAATGTGTTCTATAGGAATTCCTCCTTCTCCCTTTTTATTTATCTTGGACACAGTATAAAACACATTTCGCTTAAAAAAATCATACGCTTTATATCTTAGTTGTAAAATGCATCAGTAGTGTCATTTCAAATTGTGATAGCAGCCACGACATTGCTTGTCTCAAAAAGGTTCCAGTTTATCATACATGATCAGTAGCAGAGAGTGCGAAATCAAAGTTAAAGACACATGAAAGACCTCCTCCTGGTGTCACATCCTTTCAGGCCAGTTCGGACCAGCAGTCCAGCAGTAGGAAACCCAGCGGCGGAGGTGCGCAGGGGCACATGTGAGCAGTTCACTGCCATTCACACCTCCTGAGCTGGCTTGTGGAATGGAAAGTTCAAACATATTTCCTCATCTCAAAGCAAATGGAACCTGAAAACATAAATTGGCCTATTTGGGCTTCAAACTTGACCCAAATGTTCCAAAAGGGGTTCACAAACTTCAGGGAACCTGATTGAAATTTTGAGTTTAAGAAACCCAGAAGAGAGGATATGTGTAGGTATCAAAGGTCCGTGCATTACCTCTTCAATGGAAGTGCGCTGCTATAAAACCTGTCCCCACGTGTGGGGGCCACCGGCCCACCTTTGCGCCTCAGAAGTCCCCAGATGTTCTAGCGTGGAACCAACCTTTTTGTTAGCCTACAATTGTACTCTCTCCAGTGAAACTGTGATGAATAGAGTGTCAGTTACTTCAGTTAAACAAATAGCTGATGCTAGAAACCAAAAATCCCGATGCCGTGTATAGATATAGAAACGAAACATATTTTAAAGTGTCGTTGACAAATCTATAGTAACAATTTTTAAAACTTACAGCAAGGATTCTAGAATATTTTCTATTTGCTCTATACTTTTCTTGGATTACACTTTAAAATGTTTGAAAAATGGCCGATAGTCCTATCATGTCTGCTAAATGGTCTCTTAAGTATCAGCACCTTCGGGGTCACTTTGCCTTCTCCTTCTATAAAGAACTAACACGCCCAATGCTTCTCAAACGTCACTTCATTTTTTTCTGAGGGTTTGTTTCCCCCTCCACACAGGAACAGAATTTTTTAATTGTGTAATATGTGGGCAGTCCTCAGATCACTCTTTATTTCTCTTATTGGATCCTCTCTTGCTTTTTGCCTTATCAGATATTGTTTCAATGTGCAGAAATCAGACAAAAATGTCAAAAGAAGAAGAAATATTGAAATATTTCATATTTATAGTAAAAGAGAACTTTAATGCTAACAATACCAGAAGTGGTTTAGTCAGTGTGAAAATAAAGATGTCATGACTAAATAGGAATTTCCAGTCCCTTAGCTGTCAATAATTAATAGATTATTTACACTGGCACACTCACATTTCCTGGCTTTCAGGATTCCATTTACACTTTGATCCTTTGCTCAGCAGCAAATTTAACATCACTGTGACCTTCTTCTGCCCAACACCATCCACCCGTCAGACTGGGAGAGAGCATCATCTGATATGTGCATTTATTAAGGCAGCAAGCTTCAAATATTGGAAAAAATGACAAATGCCAGTGTTTCCTATAATAAACTGGAAGAGAAACAGATTGCTCTTAAGGAAAAATCAATTAGCAACCCCTCTCTACAATGCTTTTCTTAGGAGCCAATACGTTCACATCCTGTACTGACATATAGCTCGTAGATTGTTTCTGATTTAAATCCTCAGAGCTGATAACAAGTTTGCAATAGTTGTATAATGGCTCTAGCTAGAGAGAAGAAACCATAATGCTAACGATTCAGTGTCTTGAATTGTAAACAATAGTTTTAAATAATTAGGTATCATTAACATCGTGGTCTTGGAAAACCCTGGATTACATTAAGTGAAGAAAATGTTTTGAAAAGAAAACGAGCACTAAATAAATTATGCCCCCAAAAACATATTATGAAAGTCTACAGATCATATTAGTGGAGGAAAGAAAAAAAGAAAGAAAGAAAGAAAGAAAGAAATCATCATGAAACTGCGGGAATTAAAATGTGGTAATCGATGTGATAATATTTAATATTTGGTGGAGATATGAAAGACTGTTAGTGTGGAAATTCATTTGAATTTGATTTGCCCTTTGATGATTCAAGTTTTTGTTTGTGTATACATATACATATATATATGTATATACATATACATAATTTAAGGAAAGGTGCAGGCAAGAATGAAGGGGAGCAGAGGAAGGAAAGCAAGAAGACAGAAGAGGAAGAAGCACTCCATTCATTTCACTAAATTGCTACCCCCTCCCACCTCAGTACACAAACTGGGATTCCTAGGATGTGTGTGGACTGCATCCACTAAAGGCAGCTGACCAAACCACTACCCGACCAGGGCAAGCCTTGAGTTTGCATATTAAGATTTTGAACTGGGCCAAAATGTTGCGGAGCTCTGATATGCAGTAAAGATATACAGAACAGTGAAAAATACACACTGTAGCTGCTATGCAAACAAGATGTCAGGTATTATTTGTGAATTTCTTTACTAGAAAATGGTTGTGCAGATAATGCGTCAACATGTGCATTAATGATAATGCTATTAATACTGAAACTGAGGGATGAAGCTCTTGGTGCCACGTTTCAGTCTGGAATGTATGTATAGGGTGGGGGAAGGTGTATAATAACTCTAAAAAAAAAAGCATCAGTATTATAACTATCACCGGGATAGTATGCACTGTAAGAAAGCAAACACCATCCTTCCTTCCTGTGACCCCTTTTAGACCATATTTGTTCTGACTCATGAAGGGAGCAAGGTATTTTTTGTAATATTATATGAGATTGAAATGACGCCTATACTGCTTTTGTGTCAGTTTGGAAATTCTAAGCTCTTTCCAGTAGCTCCCCATTAAAACTAGTCAGCAGGCTAATACTGCTTTCACTTCCTTTGAAAGACTATGGAGCCAGCCTTTCTCTCAGCCAGCAGAGACCTGGTTCTGTTGTCACCCCTTCACTCTTCAGCGGCTAACCAGCAGCTAAAGTAATAATAATAGCCAGACTTAATGGGGGAATTTTATTTCAATACGAGTATTTTCATATCTGTTATTACTAAGTCATGAACATTTAGGTCTTGAAAGGAATTCAAGGAGATCTCTGGCCCATTTCCATCTAGAGGAGCACTCACATTTGTTAAGATCTTAACGAAGGGAAAATACACTTTACCTAAGTAATGAATAGTTAGAAATAGAAAGTCTCAGGGTCCCCTTTATCATTATGATTTTTTAAATTCTGTGATGCTTAAGCAAACTTCCTGACAAGATTCCTAAAAAAGTTCATAACTTTGAGAAACCTATTAGACTATTGTAACAGATTGCATTCATGGAAAGGTCTTCTATCATTCTATCTTCTATACATAGTCCAGAATCACATAAATGTGTTTAACCACTCAATTAATTACAAAGCCAGATGTGGATGCTTAGAACATTCCAGACCAAAAATGTATTTTCTTCCAACCATGTGAAAGCACGAAACTGCCACCTGACCTTTTATCTTTATTTCCAAGGCTGTGTATCTATTTTTCCTCTTTTTTGACTTAAGACTCACAGATGTCAGAAGACCAGGGCATGTTTTTCTAGTTTAAGATTTTTATCTCCTAAGAGCACATATCTCTACTCACGTGGTAGGTACTCAGTGTCTCAGCAGATAACCTCCTTTATGAATAGCTAATCATGGCAATTCCCTTTGCAAAATTCGTTGACATGAAACACCGCTAAATGCTAACTTAGTACTAGAAATAACTGCATATTGGACTATATGAAAGATTTTGCACAATATACTTTAACTATACTGAAAGAAATGATGTCAGGGAAATCACAAAGTATAAATGGAATACACAGCTTAGGATAACTTTGTACCACAGGTGTCCATCCACATGGCAATAATCTTGGGTGGTAGGGGTGGGCAAGAATTACCACTGTGTTTTTAAAAAGATATCACTTGCTATCTCTCTGGAAGATATTCTTTGCCTTGAAGGTAGAAAGATGAGTGGCTAGCAATATTCCTTCTTATTAACCTGCTTCACAACACAAAATTATCTTTTTATCAGTGATCTATGTATTATACAAGCGTCTACCCTAACATAAGAAACCCTTAGTGTTTCAAGATGACTAGAGATAAAGAGAAGAAAAATA
>RJWH01000018.1:1533755-1558007 GCA_004363575.1 Solenodon paradoxus
CATGCACAGGGGCCACCTATCAGAACTACTTCCCTTCTTTTCCCTTTCTATATAAGTCCCTCCATCTTAATAAAATTTTGCAGCTTGATCAGAATTCGTTGTCTTGCTGTCATTTTTCGCACCTCTTGTCCCACCCCTTTCATCCGTTCTAGGTGGATCTCCGGACCCCAGCTGACTATTCCGCAGGTCGGACACAGTACAATATTTAGACAACTAAAATAAACCTAAGAAGAACTCAGTATGTGACATGGGCCAACAGAAAGGTAAGGAGTTTCCACCAAAAGTGAATTTTCACCTTGAGCTATGACCTCTGAAGAAATGAGATTTGTAAAGTAAATGCTAATAGAGCTTCCTCCATGGCAGTTTGAACACACTGCTATGAAAACACAGAAAATAGAAAGCATCTTTAGGCTTCTTCAGCTTAGTTTTAATTACTGCAGAACAGCCTTCTCCTGCCTTTCTAGTCCTGCCTCTGTCAACACTCCACTCTGAATCTGGATTCTCTAATTTGTTTGTAATGTAAGCTCACTCTTTAGGGCCTTCGTTTTGTTAGATTTTTTTTTTTTTTTAATCTCTATTTTCAACAGGATGAGTGTAATTCCCTCCTACGATTTCCCATTCACTCCTTCTTCAAATTCTACCCGGAGAAATAGATATTGGTGTGTTCAAAACACTAAAGCAAAAAATCACAGTTAGGAAAATGACTGTCAAAAGAGGCTCACATCCTTCTCTTGAACAATCTAACATGAAAATTGGTGTTTTGGGCAGGTAAGAGGTCTGCAGCCAGTTCCTGCAGTTAAAACAACTTTAGTAATATACTTTTCTTTTATCAGTTAGTTTCTTTTCCTGAAATGTTCTTTTCCCCAAACCTTTTAACTCTTTTCAGTTTTCTTTTGTAGATTTTCTCTTTTGAACCCTTCATGCCAGTGGTTCTCAAAGTGTGGAATATAAAATACTGGGGTCTCTAAGAATCTTTCAAGGCATCTGAAATATCAAAACTATTTTCACAAAGATACTGAGACATTATTTGCCCTTTTAAATGCCCATTTGCCCTTTTCAATGATATTTGCATTAACCGTACAAAAGAATGGTCTCACAGCAATGGTGGTGCCTTAGCAAAATCAAGGCAATGACATCCAATCGCACAATAGAGTCATTGCATTTTTCAACTGCCATGCAATCATAGTTTCAGAAAATGTCAGTTTCACTTAGGAATGTCCTTTATGAAGCAATAAAACTCAATTTTATTAACACTTGACACTTGAATACAATATTTAATAATCTAGATGATGAAATGAGAGGTAGATATGAAACCCGTTGGCTGCTTATAGAAGTACATTTTTGATTTAGCGAGAAGCACTTGTGTGATTGTTTGAATTGTGAGCTAAATAAGCAACATTGTGGAACACCATTTTTACTTGAAAGAATGACTGACAAACTGATTACTCAATCTTGTGCATTTTGGGGCAATTTCCTCAAAACCAAATGGAGTAAACCTATTGCTTCAAGAAAAGCAACTGACAGTGTTTGTTGCTCTTGATAGATTTAAAAACTTCATTTGAAATGGAATTTTGAAAAACTTATATCCACAATGATGAGCTTGACATATGCCTAATACTTCAAGTCTTTGGGATGGGATTGATGAGGATATTAATGAATGCAATTTTTAATACTATATAATGAAGTATATCAACATTTGGAAGATCTGCATATCTCAGTGAACTTAATGTAGTATGTACAGATGTTGACTTAATATGATGCATTATAACATTAAACTTATGTGATGGTTTAATTTATTTTAAATAGTTCTAATGTTATAATGCAATGTTACTTGAATAATTTTTTAAAACAACGATACAGGCAGGAATGAAGGCAAGTGACAGGCAGGCAGGAAGAGACAGGAGAATCATCTTTGTTTTATTTAGGTATTCATCTTGATTTTTCCTCCCAGACCCTGGGGCATGAATCCAGGTCCTTGGGATGTATGTGGACTGTATTCACCCAGAGCGGGTGAGCCTACCCGCTGCTCCAGGGCACAACTAATTTTAAGAAACCTCAGTGACCTTATATTTTCAAGTGATCATTGAACAAATTTATAAAAATAATGCAAGGGCAAAAAAATTCATTCAAAATGCAAAGCAGACCAAAAGATTTTCGTTTAACAGAGTACAAAAATTTCATTAATATGGTTTCAGACTTTGTATTCCAAGTAACCTTTAATAAACAACAATTTGCATCTCCACCTTTATATTCGTAGCAGCACAGTAGCACTTGCTAAGACATGGACACAACCTAAATGTCCATCAGCAAGTGATGGATAAAGAAGTTGTATTATATATATATATATATATATATATATATATTTTTTTTTTTTTTTTTTCCAATGGAATTCTATGCAGCTACTAAAATAAACTGAAATTGTTCCCTTTGCAACAATCTGGGTGGAACTGGAAGGGATCTTATTAAACTAAATAATTTCGAAAGAAAAAAGAGAAGATAGGATGGTTTCACTCATATGTGAAATATAATGAAATTAAACAGATAAACCCCAGCAAAAGCTCACAGGACACAAGATGATGGCTGCCAGGAAGGTGGGAGGGGGAATGAAGGAGAGAGGGGTGGTGAAGGACACTGGAAGTCTGGTGGTGGGTGTGGTGTGTGATACCACAGACTGAGAAGTGAGTTCAGTATCTTAAAATGCATATGGTTTTATAAACAAAAGAATTTTTTTTAATTTCTTTTTTTAAAAAAAGAAAGAAAACTACATACTAAGTTTCGGTGTAGTATCAAGAACAGAGATCTACAATGATCTTAAGAGACTGTGAAAAGTAATTCTCCCTTTTCCACTAGATATCTACATGAGAACAGATATTTTTCACATGCTTCAACCAAAATAACATATGCCAACAAGTTAAATGCTGAAGTAAACTTCAAAAATTCAGCTGTTTCTTTACTGGGCAAAAAATATAAAGTAGACATACCTTGGTGGAGTAACGGTTAGGTCTGCTGCTTCTAACCCAGAGCATAGTCCACAAATAGCCCACCAAACAACCAAGATGAACAACTAAATAAAATTTAAAAGTTCTTCCTCTTCCTCTATGTGGTGGGATTTGGCATTACTGTTTTTTTAATTACTAGACAAAGTTTTTTTATTTCTCAGTTTTCGTATCTAGTGTAAGTATAGATTGATGCAATCCACATAAACAAAAATGGGGGAAGTGGGCTATATCCATGTTTTAAGAGGTCCTGAGATCAGAAAGTTTGAAACCAGTGTTCTATACTTTGTCATTGCCATCTTGCACTGATAGGCTTATTACTCATCCAAATTGCCTTTTTATTAGTCCAGAAATCTTTAACCTGGAGTCTGGAGTCTAGAGAATTCATGAACAGCTTGATATTTGACACAGGTGTTCTTTTTTCCCCCTAGACAAGGGTCATTGATTTTTATAGGAGTCTTTATAAATCACTAAGAAGCACTGTTTTCAGTTAATATCAGGGAGAGTATGTTCTCTAAATTCTGACTGGATACTGTGCACCCAATATTGCCAGCAGAGAAGTCACCAAATTGCTGGTGTTTAGAAAGAGTGGCCTAATTCAACCAAGAAAGAGTAAACTGACCTACTGTTTCTTCCTCTGTGCAGGATCCCATGCTAAGAGTTAGAAGGTGAGGAAAGGACAAAGGAAATAGGAAGCAGCTGCAATCACAAGTTTCTCTCCCTTTAGCCTTTTTTCACTTTCCTACTCTCATTTCTCAAGATGGGTTAGATGCCCTTCCAGTCCTCTTTCTATAAGCTCATCTCTGCACTTAACCAAAATGCAATCTAATTTTACATTTATCACCCCTGCTAGACTGTGAGCCCTTGGAGAGCAGAAGTTATGTTTACTCATCTTTGCAGCCACCAAGTCTGGTACAGTGCCTGGGGAGATAAAAATGCTCCATTATTACCATTTTCAATGCAGAGGGTTTACAATCTTATAAAAGAAGGAAATAAAACATAAGTTACTATCATGGTAATATAAACAACATGATAAAGTCTAAGAGCATAGACTTTGGATGCAGACTTTCTAGATTCAAAGCAAACATTCTGCTATTTACCACTTCTGTTGCCTTGGATAAACTGTTCCTCTTCTCTCTGGTTCAGTTTCCTCATCTATAAAATAAGAATAAATAATGTCTACCACATAGCATTGTTCCGAGATCGTTGGTAGGAGATTAATGAGTGAAGTTGTGTAAGATGCTTCAAAAAGTGCCCACACATAGTTGGGATTCTCTAGGAAAAGAAGATAAAAGTATTCAATTCTAACTAAATATGAGGAAGGTTGAGTGGGAGGGGGACAGCATTTGAGAGAAGTGCCTTTTATTCCAATATCATTTTAAATATAATTAACATATCGACATTTGTTTAATGATACATTTATACATGTCAATATCAAGGTAGCAATCAGGGGTTCATCAACTTTTCATTTTTTACCCAGTTAATCTCTGATAACTTTTCAAGTGGCACACGATAGTGTCATAAGGCATTGTGCAGTATTAAATGTTATGCACAAATAGGTACCTAACAGTGGGTTTAAGGATGTTGCAGCAGTCCAAGTTCTTTCATTTTCCTGATTATAACTGCATTTGCATAATGTATGAATTCAAACATTATTGCTGTTAAATAATGCATAAATATTCTCCCATGCTGAAATATGTCTATTTCCTCTTCGTGAATTCTGTTGAGCGTATCTTTCAGTTGTTGTTCTATTTAAAATGTACTTAGAGATCTGCACACATCAGAACTATGACTGGGGGAAATGTTGTAGTCAGAATGAACCTACTCAAAACTGTAAATGGAGTATACATTATTAAATGAGCCACATTCCTCCCTCTTCAAGGTACATCATTTTCAATCTGATATTTAGTATTTTACAAATGGCAAGCACTTTCTTGATCACCTGATAATCAGAAGGGATTTGCATGTCTAATGAGATGTTCCTGGTAGGTCTCAGAGAGAAAAAGATTTTTTTTCATTGTTTTGCTTCGTTTTTCCAAACCTAAATATAAATATGAGTATGATCATATGCTTTAGAGATTTTCTTGCATAGTAGGAAATACTATCTAAATTATTAGAGGCAATGATAATTGGTATGAATTCCCACTTCAACTTTACAGCTTTAAATATTCCAGTTAATGCACTCTCAATGATTCTCTGATGGAAACCACAGCTGCTTCTTTGTTTTATAAAATATATGTTTAAAACAAAACATGAGTGTTTATTTCTAACTCTATCTCTCCTTTTTTTTTTTTTTTTTTTTTCCCAAATAGATGACTTGTCTTTTTTCACTTGTAAAAGAAATAGAGCCTAGGACTTAATTTAGAATCTAATGTAGTAGATTGTCTTGTCTTAGTCTATTTGCTGTTTGCTGCTAGTAAGAAATAATCAAGTGACCAAAACAGACCACATCTTAAACATTGTATTTTATTTTATGATTTGCTATTATGATGCTAAAAGATGCCTATTCTTGTATTAGGGTTGCTATAATGTTACTCACACACATGCAATCACATACATATATGAAGAGAGCCTATTTCTCTGTCAGGTGGATTTTCTGTCACTTCCCTCTTCTGTCCTCTACTACTGCTGCTGATAACAGTGGGATGCATTCAAATGTCTAATAAAAAAAGGACATACCTTTAAAAGAATACATTTTTAATTCTAAGTGTTTTGTGATAAGCAAAAGATGGCTCTGAAATGCATCCCATGAACTTCAATGGGAAATACAAAATATCTGTATTCTAAAATTGAATATACCTGCACAATAAACAAAATAAAATGAACTGTGACATTGCATGTAAATTTCACATGGAGCTCCCAAACTAATATTTGCTAAAGAAATCAATTCCATATATCACAAGACTATTCATTAAATCTTTTCCACTTTGCCATAGATCGAATACATAAGCCAGCAAAGCTTGAGGTGAGAATTACAGAGCTTTCATGCGTGGCACTTCAGATTCAGAGTGTAAAGTTTTAGCATAAAAATATAAACCGAATTTGCTTCTTTTTCAACCACCTTAATGAGCCTTATGGAGGAATTGATTTTTTTCTTTCTTTTCTTTTTTTTTGAGTCAATGGGAAGCCAACCACTGGGCATGAAGCTCCCAGGGGAGTCCATTGGAGAATCATGGCTACAATTCAGGAAATTTCAGTTCTTGTTCATTTCTTTTTACAGTTTATGCCTATGGAATATGTTACCTACCTACATCTTCACAAACAGAGGGAACTGTCTAAAGTGAAGAGGCCCAACATTATATTATCTTCAATGGGAAGAACACTTAGAAAAACTTCAATTCAAATTCTGATTTTTCAGGTTCAATCAGTGTCACTTTTCCTCAGCATTATAGTGAGAAATAAAAGAAAAGACCTGGGATAAATGAGTTAAGAGAAGGAAACTTGAAAAGCAGCTCAGACATGCATAGGCACTCGTAGCTCAATGAGGAAATCTCAGCTGAGAGCACAAAACAAAGTCAGTCCCAGGAGGGCTTTACCCTAAACTCTGCTCTCAGCCACAGGGGAGAAGCAGGCCCAAGGGCCACTGCTGCCTCTATAACACCCCACAAGCTCCAAGCCTTACACTGAAAAATTTCTACCTTGGAATGTCAGTTTTTGCTTCTATCAACTCTAGAGTTGATTCAACAAATCAAATGGCAAAAGATTATTGATAACCTGCTTGTTTGGATTACTTATATTCAATAGTCTAGATAAAGATGCTTTATTGTATCACACATTGTATCTATGAGAATGTTATGCCAATGCTGCGGAAGTTTTCAATTTTTAAAAATCTTTTATTTGGTATAGCTCCAGAGTTTAACTATTTTGTAGGTCTTCCCGCATGCACTTATCTGCTGTCTTTTTCTCTACCTGGAGCAGCCCCTCAACCCAAAGAGGTTATTAGTGAAGCAAACCTTTAGAAAGACACTGAATTTCATCAAAGTTCTGGAAAACGACATATCATGTGGGGGCCTATTGATTGCAGAATTACTCTGTGAGATCTGAATAGTATGTGTGACCTTAATGTTGTCCCCATCACCTGCACTGACAAGTATGCCTGACTGAAGGTCGTGGAAAAATCAAAGCCCTGGTGACCTTCATAATTATGTCTCTCTTCTAACCCCAATGATAGGAGGCTAGCTCCCGCCACCAGCTCCTCATTTAGGCAGTTTCTCTAAGGCTGTGACAAAGGAGTGCTTAATCAGAAAATGTATTAACTAATTGGTGAAGCCTATTATAAAAATCCCCCTAATTACTGCGTGGTGTCAAGAAAAAGGGCCTGTCAAGGGAGTATCAGCATTACAACGTGACAGCAAAAAGCAACATTTGGAAGTCTTCCTCCCTTGGGCCTTTTCTTTGATTTCTGCCTTTAATACTGATAAGAAGTGACAGTAGTTGGATAAAACAATCAAAACTTGAGTTGAAGAGCTTATAAACCTTCTGACACTTCAATAAACCAAAAGCCGATATGAAACTAGCAAAATGGTTTTATTTTAACTCTGGCTAGCCACCCACCAGACATGACATACATTTGCAGAGCTCCGAGCTATCTCCTTGATATAATATTTTATTAACTCTCATTTCACATCTTTTAAATAAAAAATAAATGCTAAATTCTACCAAGAGAAATAAAATCTTTTATAATCTTTTAGACAGTTGTTGTCATCCCTCAGGAGAGCTTTATGCCTGCTGCTAAATGTCTACAAATCAATATTTAATATTTTGAAACATGAAGTCTTAATTATCCATCTCCCCTTTAAGCGTGAAACCCTCACTGAGTGAAAATAAAACCATTTGTTGGCTGATGGATTGATTGCCACTTATTAGCACTTTTTTGATCTGCAGGTCAGATTACAGGGCTCCATCCCAAACACATACTATGCCTTATCATTTATGCCTGGATGTATGAGGGAGGAGAGCAGAATATGTTAACTCAAGGCTGGTAAATATCTTTTTCACTTGGTTCATTGGACGAACACTGACAAATTCAAAAAGATAAAAGAAATGGTCTTCAAGACATAATATTACTCCATCCCAGATAGACATTTTGCTTTTAGGAACAATAGCAATGCAAATTCTAATGCCCAATGTACACATTGTACCATAAAAGAAGGTTGTGGGTATCACTTCCTACCAAAGAGGAAAAGGTTAATTGTAAACCTTGGTCCATTGTGCACATTACACAAACCGTAATTAGATATGGAGACAAATGTACAGGTTTCCGTGGAACTTGAGCCTGTCATGTCAGAGAACACAACCTGGAGCAGGCTTCTTTTGCTCCTGGGAACAAAGATCACAATCAGATTGGTAATAACCTGGGTTTTCCATGAATGTGTTCATCCAGAACGTGGGAGGAGTTTTCTGAAACAGAGGTGGGAGCAAGGTGCATCTGTGCTGTAGAACCTGTGAATATGACTTTATTTGGAAAAAGGAACTTGGTGATTAAATTAAGGATCTCAAGATGAGATCGCCCTTGATTATCCGGGTGGCCTCTAAATCCAAAGACAAGTGTCTTAGAAGAGGCACACAGGAAAAGGGAGACGGAGGTAGAGATCAGAGTTAGCCAAGACAAGTCCAGAAAGCCGAGTGCCACCAGTGACAGAGGCAAAGGAGGTCCCTCAGGGCCACAGGAGGAAGCACGGCCCAACTGACATCTGGTTTCAGACTTCTGGCTTCCAGAGACTCGAAGGAATGAATTCCTATTGTTGGAAGCCACTAAGTTTGTGGCTTTTTCTTATGGGGGTCCTGTAAATTAGCACGCACAGCATGGACACAAGATGACTTAATGGGTTGTTGGTGAAGTAGACAGGTACAACTAAATTAGTAAATAGATTGCATGGATCTGCCTAATTTTAGCCAGAAGGAAAGGTTCGGGAAGGTTTAAAGGCCTTCTTTAAATCACATCTTCCTTGTTTATTTATCCTGCTTTGCCTACGCTAACCCATTCTGACTCAATTCTCTAGGTAAGGACTCTACCTGCCTATGTTGGTGGAATGTTGGGATTTTATAGCATTGGGTTTGCATATCAGCTCCTCCACGTAACATAATCATAATCATCATTTCATCACTCTGAGTCTGCATTCTATTATTTATAATAAGGAGATAATAATGCCTCTTGACAGGTTTGTTGTGAGATTAGAGATTTTTTTTGTAAAGTATTTAATATGGTGCCGGGAATATGGCTCATGCCCAACAAAGAACAGCAATTATTACCTAACCAGGTTTTGTGAGGATTAAATGGCATCACAGAAACCTCCTGACACCCAGGAAGCTTTTAATAAATGCTACTGTAGCTATTACCATTACATACTTTTTGCTCCTTGGAAGTTCCATCATCACAAATTGGTAACCAAAGCTGAAACACTTTGGTGGCTGCCCTTGCACCAGGGTTGAATCCTACATGTCTAATGTCATCTACAGCCCTGCACCAAATAGCCCAGAGCACAGTTCATCCTAAGCCACAGCTTCCTGGCTAATCCTGCGTCAGCCCCTGCCGCCACCCGCACGCCCACTGGCTTCCATTCCTAAGCCGCCTTCCTCCTGTGTGTCCTTATACTCTTGAAACACTCTCTTCTGCTCCCAGCAAAATCTTGTTCTTCCCAGCTGAAATGTCACTTTTTAGAGAGAATTCCATGACCTCCACTTATCTCCATCTCAACAGGTCCTACATTAGCTTTCATCACACTTACTCCTGGGTAATGATTGCTTATTTACTTGTGTGATTATGTGGCAAGGTTTCTCTCCTCCACGAGGCTATGTAGCCAAAATAATACTTAGAGGATATTAAGCCAATACATTTTCCTGCTAATTTCATGAGCAGTTAAAAATTATTTTATGGCTAACACAAAAACAGTCTCGCCTGATAGACTCAAATTGTGCATTTTTTTAAAAATCAGGGTAAGAAACAGTTTCTTTTCTTCCATCAGGGCTAAATTATGAGGCTTGGGCATAGAGGGGCAAGGAGGATGAAATTAGGGAAGCTTCTGCACAGGAAATGAAAGCGTAACTTTTCTATACCAAAACACTGGGAAAAGGGAAAAGAAAGGAAAGTGCAGAAGTCATGTGACAGGTCTTCGACGTTTTACTTTGCGAATTGTGTTCGTGTCTAGAGCTGCCATAACAGCTGTAATCTCAAGGTGACGGCGTTAGCAAGTTGAATTTCTCTGTGGCCGCTCTCCCAGCTTGCAGATGGCCACTTCCTCCCTGTGTCCTCACATGGTCCTTCCTCTGTGTGTGCGCCAGTGGTGTTTCCTAGGTGTCTAGGTATTCTCTTCTAAGGATTTCAGACAAATTGGACTAGGGTCCACCCCTTGATCTCATTCAACCCTTAATTAGGACCATATGTCCAGATAGCATCACATCCTGAGGTATTGAGGGGTTGGGGCTTCAACACATGGATTTGAGTGAGGGGGAGACACAATTCAGTCTCAAATAGCAGTAAAATATTTAGGGTATCGGATATGGTAGAAATGCGTAAGTAAGTTTGAGAAAATCCAGTGATGCTTGGTGGAAGAGAAGCAGGCTGGCTGTATCATTTTGGAAGAAATCATTTTCAGATATCATTTCAGACATGATTTTGGAAGAGTGGGAAGACCGGTGCAATACTGGCCTGAAAAGGCAACTGGAGAGACGGAGACAGTTTTCCTGACTCCACAGAGCCCATGTGAAACATGCAGCAATTCTATGTAGCCCAGTGAGCAAGTCCCAGGGAATTTGTTGCTGGGAACAGGTGCCTGTGCTCTGACAAAAAGCACTTATAGAATCAACGAAAAATGGTTTAACTAAATTTTAGACTTCATCTGTCACTCCAAAAATTCAGAGCACTAGTTGTGCCTCTTGAATCAGGATTACCAGCGTCTAAAAGACACCATGCGAATTCCTATACCATTCTTTCCCATAATCTCAAGGTGGCATTAGGCAAACCCTCTACACCAGGTGCCGTTTAGAAAAGAGCGGAAAGGAGGACAAAAAAAAAAAAAAGTCTAAGAAACTAAAGATTTGTCTAAAAGATTGAGTCACATAAAGGAGGCACAATGTAAACTAACCCTGATGGAGAACTGAAAATTCTGAAATTTACTAAAGATTTAACCTACAGGAACTGCTAAATGATTAAGATTGAGATAGAGGAACTGGGGTACTATTAGTTGGCAAGTTTATATTTTCCTGTTACCCAGTAGAATGAGGAAGATTAGATAAGTGACAAGGCTCTTTTTCTGTATGCCAGAATAGCAGTTTTGATTTTTTTTTAAATTTTATTATTCCAACTTTAATTTTCGGGAGGACAGAGTTGGTGCTAACAACCGGTTTTTAAAGAATAATATCATCAAGCTTGTAGCAACTTCTATGCTAACTTGCATACTTAATTACATACCCCACCTTCAAAATTCCACAGCTTGCCTCTGATAAGACATTGTATATAAATGTTCAGTCCCATCATCCAAGTAAATTCATTAAGCAAGTCTCCAGCCTTACAAAATACTTGTGATGGTGGATCTTACATCCACATCTAAATTCATCCAACTACTGAATCTCATGCATCTCTAGTTCGGATGCCATAACAGCAGTGGTACCATTTTCAATTAACTTGTTTTCTTGGCCTATTTTTCTAGTTTATTTTATATATTATAATTCCAAAGTAAGAAATACTAGCCCACATTAAGAAAGTCATTTTACTACCCTTTACACTAGCCTCTACCTTCCCTCTAAGTTATAGATCACACTGACTGTCTTGATTCTCCTCTCTATCCATGATCTCTATACATCTGAATGTCCAATTCAAGCCATTCCTGATGCTTCCATATATATTAACCTCCTATAAAATTTTCTTTATAATATCTGTAATGCATATTGAATAATTACTGTTTCATACATACTGGTACCTCACAATTCAACATTTTGTTTTATCTATAAATATGCATTTATTACTAATACAAGGTCTTCTGCTAATGAGAGAGAGAAATACACATGTACATATATTTTATACATACACACGTGTATACTGCTTGCCTTGGTAACCATATGTATTTTCTTTAGAAGTAGTCCATGTCTTTAAAACTCATTAATTTTGTACTCCATAGCGCATAATGTAGATAGTAGGTCCTCAGCAAATGTTCTCTGATTAAGTTTAGATCGGGTCTGACTTTATTATCTAGAATACCTATCAACAAAAACAAAAATATTGAACGGTATTTGCTTAATTTTTAAAAACCCTTTTCCATCTTTAGTATTTTATGAGTTATTTTCATTTAGCAAATAGGAGACTTTTCCAGCACCACCCATCTACTCCTCCTCTTGATTTTGAAGTGGTCGGCCAGGCTAAATTGGTAACATCTTTCATCCGGTGGCAACGCCCCATGTTGTCACAGGCATGCAATTCTGATTTCATTGCCCTACTGAGCCAAAGGCAAAAAGAGGCAACAAGAGATAAATCCCTTCAAAAACTCAATAAGTTTAATAATAGCTAACAGACACAGAATACTACCCACCGTAGAAATGCTTAATTGCTCTTTGTCATTAATTTGTCTCTAATGATAAAGGCTCTTTGTGAAGATTCCTGCCCCTTTGGTATCAGACTCTCGGATTGGATGGGAAGGAGCTCTGAATACATACCTCTCCACCCACCCACACACTTTCAGCTATCACTGTACTAAAAAGAAGAAAAACAGTAAGGAAGCCAGTCTCTTAGAAAGTTCTCAAGGGAAGGCACTTTCACAGTCTTCTAGATAATATACCACAATGTTTCAAAAATTATCATCTGAGCCACTTTTACCCCTATGTCTTCCAAATAACTCCTGTTTTACTTTAAATGCGATTTATCGTAGTCTGCCCTCTGTGGAGATCAAAAACACATTAATAATATAAGTGTGGACCTAAAAGTAATAGAAAAGGAGTCCATTGCTTCTCTCAGAGATGTTAAATTTATTCTTTATACTTCATTTACAATATTCAAGGGAAAAATCCAGGTGAATTTATAGAAAGGATTCACTTGTGCTGTGGTCATTACAGTAGTATTTTAAAAGCTCTTTTTCCTATAAAAGAAATCCACTAACTGAACCTAAGGATAGCATATGATTTATCTACACCAGGTTGAAACATGGGGAAAAAGTTAGAAAATGTAAAGCAGAATGTACTGGTTTGAACATAAAATGTAAAAAGCACATTTATGTTTAGTCACTAAGGCATTTCTTCTGATTTTCTCATTTCATTGTTTCCCTCTGGAAATCTAAGGAGTCCACCAACAAGAGCAGTACACCTATGAATTATAAGAAAACTGAGGTAAATATGTGAGACGGTCTTAGGCAAGGCTCTAAGACTACAACATTTGTTTCTGGTGGCCTTCTCTCCTTTCTCTCTAAAACCTCCATCTTTGTATGCAACATTCCCCCGCTCCTTTTGAGAAATAAATGAGATTGAGAATTTAAAGCTCATATGAATTTCCTGACTTTGTTATTTTTCAAATTATATCTCTGAATCCTTCAGCCCACTCTATGAGATAGATTGCTATCTGTAGCCAAGTTTACCAGTGAGGAAAAGGGGACTAGGAGGAGAAAGCAAGTTGCCTAAGTCACTGAGAAAATAAATGCTTTTGCTACCACATTGCATAGACACAGCGACAGAACAAGGACACCAGAATATCCTAGCTTTGTTTCCTTCAACTTATATTTGGTGTGTCCAGTCTTATGTGTAATTGTGACTTTCCTTGATAAACTTTTAATTCATAATTGGCTAGTCAGAAACTGAGGTAGGTGGAGATCAGAGGCAGCCATGAAGGGATTTGGAGAAATTCCTCACTGCCTCATCCACAATTCTTCACACCAGGCACCAACAACCCACCAACAGTCAGGTAAACCAATCATTGGTTGATTCATCAAACATCTATAACATTGTGGGTCTTCAGAGAGTTACGTCAACTCACTACAATACAGAATTTTAGAACTAGGCGGCATCTCAGAGGGCATATAAATAATTTTTCTCATCTTATAGAAGAAATAACTAAGGCACTTCGTTGCTTAAATAAATTTTCCACAGTTTCAGAACCGATACGTGACAGAGTTAGGCCTTGAATGTAAGTCTTTGAACACGACTCAGAAGGTGGAGGCCAACTTTATCTTATTGATAGTAGCTCTGGACTTGTCTTGTCAATATTTTTCACTACCACTGCTTAGCATCAAAATCAGCATGGCTTCCACCTGAAAAATACCTTCCACTTTTTCTGGGCTATGTCTTATTAAGTGAAGTATAATGGCATTGTATTTTTTCTAAAGTTTTAGTTTATTGTGAATACATTAGTATTTTTATTGTCTACAGTCATTATATTTTTAACATCAAAAAGAGTTTTTAGTATATAAGACTTTAAAGATGGCCTATAGAGCTAGTCTTCTTTTGTATATTTTATTACTTTTTGTTTACTCCATGACATACCCTTGTTATCACATGAATCTAGTAGCTTATTCAAATATACCCTAAATGGTAAGGTTCTCCTTTTACGAATATGGTTTCTGAGATTTCTTGTGTGAAAGGTGTTATTCTTCACAATTATGGAAAATATTTGTTTCCATGGACAAGTCAGCTAATTGTACCAAAGGTCATTTGCATCTTTAGAAAATAAAATTCTGAATAAAGTTATTCAGTATTTATAGACAGTTTTTAAGTTTTCTCCCTCTAAGTTATCCCCCACCTGCCACCAAAGTGATCTTCCTACAGAAACATACACACATGATTATTATGTTTCAAAACCTTAAGACTTTCACTATAACATTCATACTCTGATCACTTGGGAAAAATCACATTAAGTCTTCTTCATTCATCCTATTTTTGTTTTAATCTCTCAGACTCAACCTCTTTTTTTTCTTCTCCATTCGCTGTATTACATATTCCTTTTTATATGAAGACCTGGTTCAAAATTCACCTTATCTAAGTCCGCTACAGTATTAGTTACTCTTCTGTCTGTAAACACCCTGTATTTTTTATTTTTTAATACATAACATGACTCCCCTCTCTCTAGGATGGCAGAGATCAGTGCTTATTCATCTTTCCATGCTCCTTCTGCTCTAGCTCCCAGGCCAGTCATAAGACAAAATGTCAATACATGTTTACCGAAAATAAACAGATAAATAAATAAATAAATAAATGTCTCACTTTAACGTTTGTGGAATTACAGACTTCAGGCAAGAAAGAAACATCTTCAACTACTCTAGTTTATTTTGACTACATCATGAGCTTCAGAATTTTTCTCAGGCACTTAGATGGTATGAGAAAGCAAGATGAAGTGGATCAGTGTCTGTGTGACCAGTCCTTCTTCATGAGCAAGGTAAAGGTCATCCTTGTCAGAAGGTGTGCCTCTATAATAAATCGCCCCAAATCTTAACCTTCAAAAAATAAATGAATCTAAATTCTATCACCCAAAGCCTCAAACTATACATATCCTTCTGAGACACAAAATCGACTTAGCAGGAGGGATGTAACATTTAGCAACCAGGAAAAAACATTTCAAAAATAGTCAAAACAAAGAGTAGGCACTCATTGTAGTAAGAAGAGAGATGAATAATGGCTGGTGAACCCAGGCATGTTTATGCCTGTTTTGTTTCAGTTCTCATTACAAAGGCAACTATTGTCAGAGACATAATATAAATCCTACCAGAGGATTTAAGAAATAGGATTTAAAACAGGCCAGGGACTTAGTCATCCAGATCAGATTTGCCAAAATGTCCAAAAAAATTAATCAGTTCACCCAGCACTACAGGAAGAATACAGGGACTTACTCATGAATTATGGAGCAGTTAGTCTAACTCTCAAAGCTGAAAGTTTCTGGGGCAATTCATTAAGAAAAAAATCAATTTGTAAAATCCTGGAGGTTATTAAGTTGTTTAAAAGCAGTCCACAAAATTTGTCATGTCAAACCAATTCCACTTTCTTCTTCAGCCAAGAGGAGGTGAAAGGTGGCATGAAAGATGTGAGGGAGATGGCTTACTCTCTTCTTAATAAGGTTTTTGATAAATCAACATATTGACCATCAACTAATATGTTGTTTGGTTAAATTTAGGGACAGCCAAACCACAGAAAGTGATGTAGTAACAAAATAAGAGAATCAATCATTCACCCAATATGTATTGAGTTTCTGGAATGTGTACGGCACCCTGCTAGGCAGTGTGGGGACTCAAGGACAATCAAACAGATGCTCTACACTCAAAAAGATTAGAGCAGGAAAGGAAGTTTCCATCAACATCTTTAACACTGGATATAAAGCGCAGAAGATATTTAGATATTATAAAATATGGATTAAAGATAATGAGCCCCAGAACGACACTGTCTAGGTTTGAATCCTGGATCTATTGTTTACTAAATCAGACCATGAACTTGGGAAAGTCGTGTAATAGTTAAGCCTTTATTTTCTCATCTGCAAAACAGCGGTGATTATAGGACTTATTACATCATAGAGTTATGGTTAATATTGAAAAAATAGCACCTGTCAAATATTAGAATAATGTAGGAAGTTCAAGTACAGAGACATTATGTGCCATGGTGGATAGATTTGAAAGGGAGGAGGAAAAGAGAGACAATGTGAGCAAAAGGAATCAGAAAGATACAGCATTTAAGCAGACTCAAACATGTAGTCCCTGGCCAGAGACTCAGATAGACAGAAAAGGATATGATTTTATGGGAAATGCTATTAGTTTAATGACAGAAAATGTGCTAATCAAGTGAGGAATAGACTTCTGCTATATAGTGACTAATCCAATTTTGTAAGAGCATGAGGTTCATACAAGGCAGAAATGAGAGAAAAGAATTAGGATTTGTCTACATTGACATTATTATTACCATCAAAAAATCAGATAAAAGTACAAGAAGAAATAGAGTAGAGAAAAGAGTAGGAGTGTATTGAGTAGCTCAAAAAGAATGAGTATCCAGAAACACACACGCACACATGGCAGGAACGCAGACATTAGCATTGGAAGTATTTCTACCTAAATTTAAACTTATTTACTTTCCTGTGATTCTTTGTAAATGTCTGCCTCAGTCAAAAAAAAAAAAAAAAAAAAAAAAAGTAGCATGCATCCAAACTAGCATAAACCAGAAAAAGGAATTGACACAAAGAAAACAGTTGTTTTCTAATAAATTCTGGGACAGACTTCTTGACAGGCTACATGAGAAGATAGTAAGCTTTCAGGAACCAAGTGCTTCATTACCCTCTCAGTTCTACTCTTCCTTTCTCTCTCTCTTTCTCCGGGTGACATAGCAGTCTCCAGAGAAGCATGAATGCGATCTTAGCAGACACCTCCAAGAATCCTATAATGTCTTCTCTGTTCATGCCTGCCACGTGAATCAGTGCCTCATATACCCAGTGTGTGACAGTGAGTTGTTGCTATGTGGGATTGCTGCAAGATTTGACCCTTCCTTGCTTAGCCTCCCAGCTAGGACATAGAAGAGAACTTGGCACAAATTGCCTGCTCAATAAATGTGGAGAGACATAATTTATATGGAAGCCCAGGTTTTTCCTTATATATTGTCTTTAAATGAGATTCTTTGATTTCTTTAATGTCAGAAGTATATATATTGATTTTGAGAGAAACCAATGCCTACATTACAGAATCAGAGACAACTTCAGTTCTTTGATGAGTCTGTCAGATGTAGTCTCAGCTAATTTTTCCTATTCCATTCCTCAAATTCATAACATTTTAGTCTCTTATTCTTCTGACAAATTAGAGGTTATGAGGAAATCTTTTTTCCACCCTTGTTTCAGATTTTATGTTTAGATCTCAGGTATTTGCTTTAAACTAGGCTGATCATAACTCCTGGAGACAAAAACAGGAGGGGCCTTTTAGGGCCTCCTCAACAGACTAGGCCCAGGGCAATTCTGCTCCTTTTGCCCTGCGTTACAGATGACCCTAGTTTATAAAAAACAGGACAAAATGACAGTCACAAAATATTAAAACAAATGGTACTGCTCCATTTAAAGGATGTATGGTCAGCCTACTTCAACCCTATCTCAAGTTGTATGTCATCTCCACAAGCACAGTAACATATCTCCCGCATGTCCCTTGAGGAATTCAATGAGGAAATACAAAGCACAGGCAGCCATGAAGGTCAGATGTCAACAGTCACAGTCCCCACACCCAATCAAGCTCCGGCCTAGAGATCTGCATAAACATATCCCCCTTCTCCAGGGCTGCCTCACCTGTGTGGTATACCCACAAGCAGCTCATATTCAAATGTACCTGATTTCCCTGCAGGTAGGGTGTGAATCCTAATCATTGAGCCTCAAAAGCAAGTTGAATGCCAAATTCTCTCAAAATGCATGAGGTTCCATCATGTGCCTTCTTTATACAAATACATAAGGTACATTGTGTATTGGAATCTAAACACTGTCCATTCCCATGTACTTTTACCATAGAGATATTTCTAACGGAACTACTTCCAAACCCAAACTAAGCTGGAGCCTCACAGAGAGTACTTTCTTTCCCTGATTCCTTTGTCTACATCTCGAAATCTCAGGGGAGAGGTATATGCTAATGTGAGATAATACTTCAGTGAATTGAAAACTGATCTGGAATTTTTCTGAGCTATGTCCTGCCCTTTGCAATAATCAGATTTTCTGTTGACAGTTCCTTCTTCAACAATACTCTGCAGCTAGTGATATTCCTTATTCTATGTACTTTGCTGTCTAGAGCCCTATTAACCTCAGATTTATTAGCTTTTTTTGTCAACCACTTACACTGCCAGCCTCCCAAGAGGAGAACACATCACAAAGCAAAGAAACTCTAAGAGACACATACATAGAAAAATATCTCAAATAGCAAACATTTACTGAAAGCAGAAAGTCAGATGATAGCACTTGAATAACCCTTCTCCCTCACAAGCACATTCTATAGATACATTCATGGAAGCTGTGCAAATAAATCTCATTATGCTATCGAAGTGCAGAATTATTGTCTCTCTGAGAGCACTGAGATGAAGCCGAGAATCTTCACAAATTTACTGGGCTGGCTCCAGACACACACTAGATTATTTTCATCAAAATGAATGGATTTTAAAGTGAATACAAAATAGTTCTTTCAAAAATCTAAGACTTTGCCTCAGAGGGGCTTCCTTTTTTTCCTTTTGTCCTTTTTGTGGCTTCCAGGGGCCAGAATAGAAGAGAACAGTTATTAAAACAAAGAGAAAAATGTAATTTGACTTAAGTTACTGAGCCGGAGAGCTGCCAGATGTCAACAGAGCTAGCAGAGGTTACTGGCAGCCTGAGACCAGAAATAGAAATTAGAGCAAATATATCTGTAGAAAAAGTCTGAAAAGTCCATTCAGCTCCAAATACAGAGTGATTCTGGAATCTCTAGATGGAGCTTCTCTTGTCTGACCAGGCCAGGCAGCTGTCTCCATGGTTAGTTCCACATATACTTTCCTCATGATTTTTCGCTCTGAGTGCCATGCTTCCAAATTATTCCACTTCAATGTATCAACCTGAGATATATCTAAACATCTATATATCTATATCTACATCTCTCTATATATCTTTATATATCTGTTTAACCATAAGACTGACCAAAAGTGACATAAATGAACATGAATTGCCACTGGATTCCTTTTTAACCCTGATCATTAATAAGATGTTTATACACACACACATCCCATAGTGATATAGTCAGCTGACATTCCTTGAGTGTTTACTCAATGTCTAGCGTGATTTAGTCTCGTGTAACTAACTTATCTCTCTAAGTTTTATTTAATACTCAGTAATTCTTTGGTAATATTTTTGCCCTTGCTTTACAAATGAAGCAAGTAAGACAAAGAAAAATGAGGACTTGTTTAGATCACACTGTAAGTGAGGGAACCAGGATGGGAAAACAAGCAGTCTAACCATTTCTCTCACCTTCCAAAAGTGTGCAAGATATTGATTGCAGTATGTTTCTGAAGAAAGTAAAATTTCAATGTTATCTTATTCACTTCTGTGCATTTGCAGGACAAAGTGCATATTCAATTATCATTACTTGATTATATACTTGCTTTTATCCTCTAGATCAACACAGTTCAATATGAAAGTGATCAGCCACGTGTGGCTACTGAGAACTTGGAATGTGGCTAATTTCAGTTGAGACGTGTTCTAAGTATGAAATATACACTGGATTTCAAAGACCGAGTACCAAAGACATAATAATTTTAAGTTGATTATATATTAACGTTGATATGATAATTTTTGCTATTTGGAATTAAAATATATAATTTAAATGAATGATAACCATTTCTGTCTACTTTTTAAAATGTGATTACTGGAAAAAAAATTTTCAGTATTCCTAATGGTCAGCACCAGTCTGGCTAATAAGAATATAAACAAACTGTCACATGCTCAACATACAACTTTGAAATAATGAGCTAGAACATTCATTTTTATACTCATATTATTAATAATTTTCACTTCAATAACATTTTGATTCCTAATAAGATTTTGAAAATCTAATTAGGAGTTGTCTTTATCTGTAGACAATAAAATATTTATTTACATAGACAATTCTAAAAGTTTATAAAACAGTTAATAAGTAAGTTTAGCAAGGTCAGAATACAATCAATATACAAAATTCAATTAAATATTTGTGTATTGATAGCAAATAATTTTTTAAACTATAAACGAGCTTATTTAAAGTAACATCAAGAGATTCTTAGGAATTAATTTAACAAAGCTCTGTAAGACTACAAAATTGTGTAAGACAGAAATTCTATTTATTAGAGAAATAGAATATCTAAACAAATGGAAATATATACCATGTTTATGGATTAGAAAACTAAATATCGTTAAAATATCAATTCTCTTTGAACTGATCAATAAAATTTAATTGTGTTAAAGTGACACAATTTTAACAAAACCCCAAAGAGATTTTTAAAGTAGAAATCACAAAGATGAGTAATTAAATTGTGGAATGATACTAGAATAGGTAAAGAAACAAAAACAAAACCTTGAATAAAGAAGAAAAACTTGAACGCACACTGCCTGATTTTAAATTTACTATAAATAATCTAGTATTACAATAAGATTTAAAAACAGATCAATGGAAAAAAAATAGATGAATGAAACAGAATTAAGAATCCAGAGATACATATGACCAAGTGATTTGTGACAAGTGCCCCAAGACAATTCAATGGGTAAAGAGTATATTGTTAATGGTATACTAATTACTAGATAAATCCATGCAATAAAAAATAATCTCAACCTCTGCCTTACAAAAAAATTATCTTGAAATGAGGAACAGACCTGAAAAACAAAAGTTAAAACTTCAAAGCTTCTAGAGGAAAACATAGAATATCTTTGTGATTCTTGAGGAGTCAAAGTTTTCATAAAGATGAGACAAAATACATTGACCATGCAAGAAAAATTGGACAAATTGAATTCATCAAAATTAAAAAGTTTCATGTATCTAAACACATGGTAAACAATGAAAATGTACACTGAAATCTTGGAGTAAATATTCATATTACATGTCAGATAATTATTATACTAGACGGCTTACAGCTACTTTATTCATAAAGACCTAAAACCACAAATACCTAAATGGTACATCAACCCTTGAATGGGACAGACAAATTGTGGTATATTCATACAATGAAATGACAGTCTTACTGATACAATCTATAAAGGAATCTCAAAAACTGTATGCTGAATGAAAAAAGCAAGACACAAGAGTGCTTAAGCTATAACTCCATTCTAAAAACAAGACAAAGCAATTTTTAGTTATAGAAATCAGTGATTCCTTACATGGGGTATGCACTCATTAACACAGAGTAGAAGAGGGTTTTCTAGAATAATGTAAATGACCGCAGTTGTGATTACATAGGTATATTTATATGCATATATAAGTATATATATGCATATATGTGTATATATATGTATTTCAAGACTCATTAAATAGTTCACTTACTAGCTATACACTATACAGTATATAAATTTCACTTCAATAAAAATCCAGCTACATTCATCAATTTTATACAGAATTCTCATTAAATAGTTTGCAATGTAATTAAGTCATCAAGGAATTAGTGCTCCTCAAAGGCAGAGATTTTTGTTAGTTTACTGCTAAGCCCCAATGCCTACTACTTAGTTAGCATTCAATAAATATTTGTTAATGAATGAGTCATGGAACACATTTCTAATACCAGTTAAGAATCTTAACCCAAATTATATATATATATATATATATATATATATATAAACACACACTGCATGTTTTTAGTTATGTATATGTATAGATACATGATTTACAATCTAATTCAGCTTATCCTTTTGGACTGTAGTGTGTCTAACAGAAGAAGATAGGAAAAGGGAAGTAAAGCATTCTCATTCATTGGTTACCTGGTTATAACCTTAACACAACCAGCTTAATAACTAATGGATAAAATTATTATTCCAAATTCTGCAATCATTTCATCATTCATGCAGCACTCAAAGGTAATGAAGAGATTTTAACATTAAGCATGATGAACACTGTACTCAGCAAATCTATACAGATTAAAAATTAAATGTTTTGAGAGATTTATGACAAATTTCTAGGGATTCAGAATATAGTTACATATATGGATCACATAATTATTCCTCTATCAAGCATTAAGGTAGAGTTATCTTTTTCTAGTGAATAACCACTTCCTCTCCTCTAGGAGTTTATGGGAACTGTCAAACCTCACTGGAATTATATAGGTGTACTGTGTAAAAATGGTCAAGATCTTTGACTATTTTACCAATCCAGTTTTAAAATGAAAGTTTAATTTATTCTTATTTTTAGAAGATATTTAAAAAGTGACCAAGATTTACATGTGATAGGCTATGATAACTGATTTTTAAAGGTAGATGTCATCACCACGTCCGAAAAAACTCCACTTTCATATGGTGACATCAAATTATTTTCACCTTATTGAAGTGTTAGAGGAAATGAGTAGAATCTAGAATATGCACATTTATTTTATTGAAGAATATTATTTCCCTGTGCACTGTTTATGAATTGAACAAGTAAACATGGATTTGCGTCTCACAATAGTTGTATCTCATGAGACCACTCCCCCAAGGGAAATCCAACTATGTTTTGAATCACATAGAGTTGTTATTTTCTAATTAATCTCAGGCATCATTATCTTAGGAAAATATTTTAAGAAAAATTATTTTAAAAGAAATTTCACTTGGGAATAGATTGTATTGGTCAATAGTTCCGTGTATATTCTAACGTTCTAAAATTTTTTACATAGTTGGGGTAGGGAGAGAAAGAGAGACAGAGACAGAGACAGAGAAAGAAAGTGAGTGAGTTTGAGAATGAGAGCAAGAAGGAAAAATGAAAGAAGTTTCTCCTTTGAAGAAAAAATAAGAATTTTTAACCAATGCTACCAATGCAAGTAATTTATTTATTAATTCTATTTCCCAAGCATCCTTCTCTTCTTTATGAAAGGATCTAGTATGAATAGGTTTAAAAAGTAATGACTATGCATCTTCTATTATATGCAGACCTACTTTTGAATTTAAAATGAAACCAAACATACTAATCAGTACATGTAATTTGATCTCCATAGTTCCACGAGAGAGGCTGTTTCGGATTGGGTGACTTTGCTTCAGTGGTTGCTAGGTAATGAGTTTTTAGAATAAATGCATTTCCTACCTCCAAATCAATAATTGTACAATGTTAATTTAGAACATGATCTCCATGGTCACCAACAATCACCATGAGAATTTGCTTTTCATGAAACAACATTTGCACAAACTTGTCCCTGCCAATGTATTCTTGAGTACTTACTATATTTGACATTGGCAGCTGTACTACCACGGCTTGCTCTTTGCTATTGGATCTATCGATTGAAATGCCGTTCATTTTGTGCAGATAAAAGAAATATGGTTTAATTGGCTTCTGTTTATTAAGACGTGGCCAAATAGAAATTGTATTTAAATTTAAGAAGCCCTAATATCATTTCCCTTCCATGTTTGATTCCTTACAAAAAAATCTGAATTTGGGAAAGAATCATAAACCATTACTTTGTCATCTGGTTAAAAGATAAAAAATGGCTTTACTTTTCTTAAGTCTTTCTACTACCCTTTATTTATACCACAAAATATCGTCACTGTGTAAGCAAAGAAAACTGTCTCAGATGGAATTTAGAAAGAAAATATTGATTCTAAAAGAAGACAAAAGCTTTTGATGAATGAAAAAAAAAAAAAAGATCTGCAAAATAAATCTCAAATCTACTAGTAACAGACGAC
>RJWH01000018.1:1558107-1720015 GCA_004363575.1 Solenodon paradoxus
CTCTCTCTCTCTCTCTCTCTCTCTCTCTCTCTCTCTCTCTCTCTCTCTCTCTCTCTCTCTCTCTCTCTCTCTCTCTCTCTCTCTCTCTCTCTCTCTCTCCTCTCTCTCTCTCCCTCTCTCTTTCTGAAAGCTCTAGGGAATGATTCTTCCTCATTTCCTCCTAGTTTATGGCGATTGTCAGCAATCCTTGGCATTCCTTGGTTTCAGGCAGCATAACTCCAAACTATCACTATATGGTGCCTTCACTCCATGTATGTCTGTGTTCAAATTTCCCTCCTATTATGAGGACAGATGTCATTGGATTTGGACCCACCCTAATGCAGTATGACCTCATCTTAATTACATATGCAAAGACCCCATTCTAAATAAAGTCACACTCTGAGGCTCTGGGTAAACGTTAGTCTTTGGCACGGGGGACATAAATTCAACCCAGTACTGTTGGCTAGGTTAAAAGATTAAATTATACATTACATGAGGTCGATGACCAATTTCTATATCTAATCTCTGTATCTTCGGCATTTAGCCTAACTTCTAATACCATGCAGATACTTGATAAATATTTGCTTAATTGGGTAGATGGAAGAATAAATAACAAACTAGAAATGACTCTTAGTGATGAAAAATCAGTAAATTGGAAATGTGAAACAAAAGTAAATGGTATCTTCATTTTGCATTATGTTTCCTGCTATTTATCTCTGTGTTTCAGTTTGGGAATAATCCAGTTAGAATTCAAGACTTTATTATAACCTGAATCTGAAAGCACTATCAGTCCCCTCAACCTCTCTGAACCCCTATTTCCACACCGTGAGCTTGAAATAAAACAATAGTGCAAAGCACCAGTGAAGATTTTTCTAGTTTAACCGAACTGTCTTCATCTTTGAAGTACATGAAAATAAAATAGAACTTCTTATAAAACAGCATTTCCAATTAAGAAAAAGGAACATAAGCTGTCTTTATTTGATGTCAGGCTCTCTTGGTTCTTTATATACTATTTTTCCAGCAGTCTAGAAAAATGTGTCAGAAGATTTTTCTTAGAAATGTCTTGCCTTAGCAGACCTATGACAGATTATAAGGCTAGTTCTGCCACTTAAAAGAGAGAAAGACATCTCCCTTGTCTTTATTAAATGGAAGGGATGGCTAAAGTTAGCATCTTGTGTTACGAGGACACTGCTATGTTCTCATTTTCCAAAGGTGTTAAAGTTTATGTAGCATCCTAATAATGGGTCAAAGATAACAGAGATAAAATATTGGGAATCTTTGTAATGCTTATCATTTATTCTGGAGAAAAAAAGGCTGGGAATGAATCACAGCTTTAAAAAACACCACAGGACAGTAACAAGATTTACAACCCTCCAACCCCTTTAAAAATTTTCCTTGTTCCTTTTTTGTTTTTGGTCCAGAGTAGTTATATGGCATACTTACAAATAGCCTCTTAGCCTCTGTCAGAAGCAAATATCTGCAATTACACCTGCTTATTTATAAAGGTCCAAATCACGCACAGTTGATATATCAATATGCTGCTGTTTGAAAAACAGAAACAAAAACATTTCTTAGGCGCATCCTGGCAGAGGAGCAGTTGGGTGTGCTGTCTCTGGCTGAGTGCTTTTCATTTACATCCAGGATGGGGGTGGGGGGCAACTAAAATATAAAAATAAAATGGGGTGCGTTTTCTCCTGTTTCTTCCTGCCTTCCTGCCTGCATCTTTCCTTTAAAAACAAAAATTAAAATTTTTTTTACCAACCTTATTACTGAAGTTTGAAATTCCTCTATAAAATCATCAGATACTGAGCAAGGGTTTCTCCTACTGCCAGGGAATGCAAATGTCTCTAGAGGGTGGACTAAATTAAAGTCTTCATTCATAATGCTTGATTATCATGCAGGAAGAAACAATAGTTTTACAAATTTAAAACTATCACAGCCCTAATTATTACGATTGATTTTTAATCTCCTATACCTGTGCAGCTAGAAAGAACTAGAACCATGCTAAAATTCACAACCAGCATGCTACCACATTGCCCTAGCTATTTGCTTTCCTACTCTCCTAAATGACCTTTCTTTTCATTCCTCAAGCTGTTTACATCTCCTCACCTCTTTTCACTCATATCTCATGACCTTGCATTTTATTCTGAGACATAAGAAGTTGCCAGAAGCACTGAGAGCATATCCCTGCCACATCTGCCCATCTATCTGTACCTGGGCCTGCACAATCTGCTTCCCTCTTGTCACTTGCCATGGTTCTGTGGAAGGACAGTGATTCGCTGAGCTGCATCCCCAGGTACTTTCACTAGCTCAAGAAAATTATTCCCTCACTTGTCTGATCTTCTGCATCATCAGTTTCTCCTATTAGTTCTTTCCTCTCAGTCTACAAATATGCTGTGATTTCTATCATTTTAAAAAGACTTTCCTTTGAACATCTTAAATTTATACAATGTTGTATGTCAAATAAAATTTTTGAAATAAAAATAAATCAACTTTCTTGACCCACAGTCCCCTCACAGATGCTCCTCATTACAGGTATCATTCTTAAAGAGTGTCTATGCTTGCTGTTTCTAACACAGACACACACAGACACACAGACACACACACAGACACACACACACACACACACACACACACACCCCACCCCGCTCTGGAATATTATTCAGCAGTGAGAAAGAAGATCCTACCATTTCTGATAGCACTTCAGGGCATTATGCTAAATAAAATAAGTCAGACAGAGAAAGGGAAACACTGTATATCAATTACACTTGAAATTGAAAAAAATGCAGAACTCTTTTTTTTTTTTAGTAACTAAACGACTACTTTTAACCAACCGCATTCTTATTTCTCCTAACAATGTCAATCTACTCACTTTCCTCTTATTGATGCTTTAACCCAGTTCAGCAACCTGCCACCTGCAAATGATACTCAGAATCCTCCCACAGTGAGAGTTCCTTGAAAACTTAACTAAAAAGTAATCGAGAGTTGTGGTAAAATGTTAATGCATTTGTTTCAGGTTAAAATTGTAATTTTTTCTAGGCCTACACAATAAAATTTAATTTAGGAACAACATTTGTGAAACAAGCATTGTAAAAAAGAAAAAGAAAGCAAGAAAAGTAGGGCAGGAGGAGGGTTAATTAACTGTCAAGTCTACTAGTGTCCTCATGACTTGTCTGTGAGGATCAGATACATGTGAAACCACTTTGCAAACTGCACAGTGCTGTGCAAACCCAGTTGTTTTATTAAAACCGTGTTTTCTGCTTTCTTAACTGTTAACCAAGTTTTTTGTTTGTTTGTTTATATAGTTATTTTTGAAAATCTGAAATTTTCTGGTTACCATCTACCTGAGTAAGTGTAGTACTGCATTCTCAACCTCACTGGATCTTTTTTCTGTGAAAAGAGAAAACAGTGCAGCAGGCAGGTAATATTCTGCCAAAGATTTCCACACCCTAATCCCTGCAACCCGTGAATATATGAAGTTACAGAGCAAAGGGAAATTAAGGTTGCAGATAAAATGAACAGTGTTCTCACATTGTTAATCAATAGATATTTAAAGCAAAGAGCATCTTCTGGACTCCCCAGGTGTGCCCCACGTCATTACAAGATTCGAAACAGGGGCTTGGAAAGACTCACTAGGAAGAGTGGCAAAAAGCTCGAAGAGGTTGCAGGCTTTGGTTCAGGAGCCAAGAAAAGTAGCCAGATCCTCAAAGCTGGAAAATACCAAGAAGACGATTCTCCCCTAGAGCCTCCAGAAGGAACACAACTCTGCCAATACCTTTGTTGCAGCAGAGTGAGACTCATGTTGAACTTTTGACCTCTGGAGTGGTAAGGTAAATTTTTGTATTTAGCTTTTTTGAGCCACCGAGTTGGCATCAATGTGTTACTGGAATAATAGAAAATTGATACACGATCAGGAACATGGACTCTGGTGTCCAAGAGGCCTACCTCTTAATTCTAGATCCATCAACCTCTCCAAATCTTGGTTCCTCAATAAAATAAGGACAACAATAATGTTTTTGCCAGAGGAATATTGTGAGGATAGAATAAGACAGCTTATATAAAAAACTTAAATGGGGCCTGCAGCATAGTAAGTGCTCAATAACATCAGTCATTAGCTGTTAACTGAACATTTTTCTGAGAATTTTAAATGTGAACTTATTTGTTGAAGTCAGACTTCTAGTACACTGCACATGTATTGGAATGAAATAGAATTTGGAGTCAGAAAAACTGAGTTAAAGTTCAGGCTCTCATAACAATGTGATCTTGGGCAAATCACTGAACTTTCTTCACCAGCAAACTAAGATAATTACAGTAGCCCAGCATATGCCAAATTAGATACTCTATGTGAAAGCACTTTAGAATCAAATTTATGCTGCTGGAACTATCACAGTTCTCATAAACCCTCCCTATCTACTTTTGTAGATAGTTATTTTTCTAATTGTGGAATAATGAAGAAAAGTTCTCTAGTGATAGCCAGAGGATTCTGGTATTTGCCTTTTTTGGTTATGATAAATGTTCTAGTACTCAAGGTGGGTAGCTGAAAAATAGAATATAGCCAACAGCAATTTTTTTAATGAAATGTACATCATAACCATGTGTTATAGAGGAAACAGTGCAATTTTTCTAAAATCATCATGTAGATAACATCTATTTGTCTGTACTAACTTTTCTTGGAAATATACTTATCACAAGCTCAGCTCACATTCATCTTGATTCTTTTGAGCAGGCTGTGACTAAAAATTACATTGCATCTGGTTTTGAGCAGAGTAGGAATCCTGAAATCACAAACTCAGTGATCCAGACAACCTATTCTCTCTTTTCTTTGCTCTAAATTAGGTGTCCTTGATCTGTTACAATGTGCTTTGTATTTTCACTTTAACACCATTTCGGTTCTATATCTTTCTCTACCCTCTATCAGCTCCACCTTCCTCTTCTTCCTGTCTGTTTTCCTAATTCAGCTTTTTCACAGGGTTGCAGTAATACAAATAAAAGCACACAATCGTACTCAGGTAAAAGAAAATGTAATGCAGATATAGTGAGTTAAAACAATTCCAGAAGCAAGCAATACCGATGCTGACTGTTGAAAAGTTAATGAAAAGGGTTCTGTTTTTATAAACTCCCATAATGTTAGATAAAAGCTCAACAGATGCCTTTGTTTCAGGTTTCTCAGGGTTGTTCATATGCAAATATGCATGGAGCTATAGTTCACAGCATTTCGGGCATAACCTACCATGAAGTCTGCTTTGAATGTGGGATATTTGGGGGACTAGAATTTTCTGGATCACCATTAGGTAAATGCCTAGTTACCTAAAGGTCTACCAAAGTAAAAATATTGCTGTTTGTAGAAGATAATGTAGGGCAGCAAGGAGTTAAAAAAAACAAAACAAAATATATTTGCCAAAAACACAAGTATATGTCAAAGAAAAGAAGAATCCCTTAAAACTATGGTTGATTGTCATTTTGGCTTACAAAATATCATGCTTGCATGTAAAGAAATAATTCCTGTTCTATATTCTAAACTCCTTGTCTTGAAGGGAGAAGCCACTCAACTTCCTGTCCCTGCACACTTTTCCTTTTTCTTCCTCAATCCTAAAGACATGATAATTTCCTAAGTTTTCTCCTTTTATCTGTTTTCTACTCTCTAAAATCCTCTTACTCAAATCAAGATGAACAGAAATAGTGATATTTCTACAAAGCAGTTGAGTATTTTCTTTTTCTCAGGGGAGAGATGACTAGGTTATAGCAGAAAAGATTTTATTGATATCTCCGAACTAAAACGTTTGGAAATCTAAGCATTAATTACTGTTCAGATTTTTCTGACTTTGAGTTTTTTCTCCTTTCTAAAGCCTAAAAGCTTACTATGATCACACCTTAATTATTCTCAACAGCAAATAATCATGTACTTGAATGTTACTATGAGCCTAAGTCCCTGGAGTTGGAATTTCAGAAAAAAACTTTCTTTACATGTAAGAACTACAGGTTCTGCCTCTTTGATTCTCACATACTGCTCAGTAACTAGGCATTCATCATTCATTCAATAAAGATTGATGAAGTGCTTGTGTGTGCCAGGCTCCATACAGGATACCAAGGATTCAAATATGTGGCTTACACATATTGATGGTAGTGGTGATGGTGACAGTGATAGTGTGGGTTCCTCTAAGAGATGTTCCTCCATTTTATATATTTTATATATATATATATATATATATGTATATATATACATATATATATATGAGTCTAGTAAAATGGAAATCCCTGCCAATCCTAATAGATGAGCATAGCAAAAGGCAATTATTATTATCAGTGAGTAGCTTGTTGAACAAGTCATTTGTTCTGAATCAGTGGATTCAAATTCCAGCAGCACAATAGAGATCTTTTAAAATATTGATGCCTGCATCCCACCATAAATCAACTGAATTGGTACTTTGAAGAAGGGGCTTGGACAATGTTATTTTATAAAAAATTCATTGGTAAGTGTCATGTGTAGCTAATTTTGAGAGCCATTATTGTAGAGAGGAGTAAGAAGGGAGTTGTATTAATTTGGTAACTGATTTGAAAGGAAGACCAAAAAAAAAAAAAAAAGAATTGTTAACTCTACATAAATTAGGGAGCTCAAAATCTGGGCATGCTATTGAATTATGACCAAATGTCATGGCACTTCCCAAAATACATACACCAGATCTCTGGCCTCCTGGGCAATTCTATTCTCTTAGAGCAAGCAGAGGGAGATGACTATAAAAAGGATCTTAAAGTTCCAGAAAATTCAATTCCTAAGATACATTCATCAGAGTTAAAGTTGTAAATATTGCACATGGTCTCAATACACCATGATAAATATTTACACACCAGAGACATACATTTCCACATCAGATTTTATTAGCAGACAATTGTGAAGCCAACTAATTCTGCAGTGTTGCATATTTAGTAACAAATACAAGTTAAAAAATGTCTTAATTTCTCCCTGTTGAAAATAGGTAAGAGAGTCACCTCTTTCCTTTTTCTCAAGACATTTACTTTAGAAAACTTACCATTGAAGTACTGTCTCATATTTTTGAAAGGTATATACATTCTTTTGAAGATTACATAGGGCTTTTGTCAGCTGACCTTTTGTTCAGCTTTCTGACCTAGGAATGTCTTTCTGAAGAACTCGAGAGCCATATCTTTGAAATGCAAACATCAAGGAAGACAGAACTCCTATTCTCCAGGTTATGTAGGAGAGTAGGAGACTAACTTCAGTGGACACCTTGCTACAAGTTGCAGAACTGAATCTTGTCATAAAGAAATGACAAGTCTGCTTTTCTTCCAGATAAAGCCAATTAGCTAACACTTACGGTCACCCCAATTACCAATAAAGTTAGAATGAGCTATGTGTGACAAAAGTGAGTCCTTTACTTGAGGATAGTCATTGTTTATCTTGAAACATGTATGTACTCGGTGATAGCTGCTTGGCTACGTAGGAGATAGATTTCTTTCTCTCTTGCAGTCTGATGAGATTGCCTGTGATGTGCATAGCATTCTGGATGAATAATAATAAAATTGTTTTCTTTTCTATCACCTTGGTGGAGAAGATTTCTGGGGTGAGAGAAGATTTTTGTTTCTATTTCCCCAACACACAAGACTTAGCTTTGTAGAGTGAAAATTATTCTCCATTTTGTTTCTTTTTCTTCTGATCTCAAGCTATCATAAGATACAAATAACTGAGATATTACAGTCAGATTTCAAATTATCTTCACTCTTCACAGATCAGAGGGAAAATCTGAAAATGCCTTGCATTATAATCTTGTATTTCTTTTAATTCAAAGATCCTATAAAATCACAGGAATCTTCAGAAAATATTTGCTGCTCAAAAGAGTCTGCTTGGCAATTTAGAGAGTTTGGATGGCTCTGAGCACTCCAACGAAGTGGTCAAGGAAATTTACCTTATAGAAAAAATAACCTTTCCTATGAATGCCCATTCCTACCCAGGGCATTCCAAAGTACAGATATTTACTAGCAGCACTGAAAAGCTAGTTGCATAGATGCCTTAAAGCTACATCTCTAGTCCATTTCATTTAGATTGTTTGAAGATACTAAAAAAGTCATACAATAAATGTAAAGCACTTGTTTCAGAAAAAAATTTCCCAAGTATAGAGGACTGGAAGGAAACCATTGTTAGTTCATTATGATGAGGCTTCTGATCAAACACAGGACCTGTTAGGGTCTGTGGCAGAACAACCGCATGGGATATGTATACTCCCCCTTCCCAAGGAATGGGGTACAGCCATTCCCGGAGTACCAAATATGTGAGCAACATGCCAGTCCCTGAGCAGATCAACTAGACAGTTAACTAGAAAGAGAAACAGGAAAGCCTCGAGAGCTAGTGTGACCCAATTTCACAAATAGTCTAAACGAAGCCAACGAAACTAGCCCCAAAAAACACTTTCCAGGTCCTGGAACTGGGTAATCATAGAACAGTGGTAAGGAGTGAGGTTGTGATGAAGTTAGATGGTTAATGGAGGTTATCAAGAGGAAAGAGTACGTTGATTTAGGATAGTACCTGGCATATAGGAAGTACTTAATACACAGTAATTGATTACTTAAATTAATAAAAGTTTCTTCCACCCGTATCATTTGTGTGATGCATGACAACCTTGTTTAAAGTCATCAAAACAGGCTGAATAAAAACCAGGTCTTAACTCAGTGTAGGGTGGCTCTTATTTGTCTCCCAACACTAATGTGAATTTGAAACTTTCACTGGATGCAAAAATTCACTTCCCTTCAGTTTTTACTGTTAGTGAAAAAATTATACCATTCTAGGTAAAAGATTCTTTGGAAATCTGAAGCCAATGATTAATTAAATAAGTATACATACCTTAGCATTCACCTAGTCTACTGAAGTATCCAGATTTCAGGTCCAATTTGCTGCCTCTTCCCGCTAACATTGAAACTCGGAAAAAAATAAAATTGTCCCTTTTAAGAAAGAAACAAAGTTTCCTTTATCAAGTTTTAAATAAAAAGCAAGATAAATTAAAAGATAGAAAAGATATGACCTAGAAGTACTGCTTGATCTATATTTAAAGTGAAAGTATAAAAACTACACCTTTGATGCAGATATTGATTATTAGAAATGAGTTATTAAATTAAGAATATAGATCATGTCACCATTTCCTTGATCTTATTCTGACTCAGAGGCTGAAGGCAAATTAAAAGGTGGATACAACTACACACATGATAAACTGACACCCACACCAATTGATTCTCCAACAAAATCATATCCTCCTTGATTAATGTGAAATAACCAACTGATAACAGCTGAAAATAACTGGGAGTCGTGATAGCTCATGAGATTAACTCAGTAATATCCTCTCAGAGTACATTTGTGCCTCTTCTGATATTTGTAGTTTTATATGGTAATAAAATCTAAGTATAAAAAGGCGCTGAAAAAGATTAGATTTGAAAAATAGCAACTCCACGGCAGCAGACAAGCTGACAGCAGCAGTCAAGGTCACTGCCCCCCAAGTCCTCAGAAGAACCCTGGGACCATGTCAATGAGAAAGCTGTTTGTTGCCTGACTCATAATGGCTTCTCCACCCTCACACAGAACCCACAGGTGATGGCCAAGGCTTCAGGCTGGATGGTGAGAGAGATCTTAACAGAACAGGATCTAGAGGCTGTCACTGCCAGTAACCAGCATCCTACAGAGCCTCAAGTAACATACCTGAGGACACAAAAAGAGCACGTGTTGATGGAGTCAGATTATAGGGACAACAGCTCAATGTGCCTTTACTAAATTAACAAGTTGGGAAATAAGCATTTAACCATTTAACTTGTGCTAAAGATGAAAACCTGTACATTTGATTGGGCAGAAGTGGTTATGTTGAAAAATATTTGACTTATTAATAGCATGGATATACAAATGCTTTGGCAACATTTTAATACACAACATCCATTTAATGTTGTACCTCAAAATTACTATGTACAATTGATCTGTCAAAATTAATTTCTCTAAAATCTAGTCTTCACTCTTTTGGATAAGAGAACAGAAATGTCAGGGTGTTTCTTCTTTGAATGGGGTTCAGGGGATGACAGAGCATGGCAAAAGCAAAGAATAGGTATGAAAATGCTTGTCATGGTAAACATTCCTATTAAAATATCATTCAAAACTACATTAATAAAACTACTATAGTGTCTACTCAAATAGATATCATTTTATTGACATGTCTCCTAATTTTTTAACCAGAGACAACTATTTCTTTCTATACATATCTATTCTATCATCTACATTGTCATTTCAACACCTTTCTACTGGCACTGATATAAGACTAAGGCCCCCTACCCCTCATCCTTCAGTGTCCTATTACCTTAGGCAACCCAACAGAGGTGATATTATTTCAGGACATATCTGAAAATAACTAAAAAAAAAAATTATGTAACGAACCACCTGCATTGCGGGAAAATCACAGGAAGCAAATAACCAACCCTGCATGAGTCACTGTCGCCAGCAATCTCACAAAGTAATGAAACCAATTCCACACTTTGCTGGTAGTCTGCAACTGGAGGGTAAAAACCTAAAGGTTTTGATCATCCTGAAAGTGAAGACTAGAAGAATTCCTGAATTTAAACAAAAAAGAAAGGCAGAGTTCCCTGAGCTCATTGTTCTCAGCTGTTTAATTGTCCTCCTGATTCAGTGTTCACTCAGGTGCATGAAGCACTATTGGACTCTGGGCACCAAGCTGTACTCAAATGAAGAAAATTGTGACCAATCAGAGAAAGACTATGACTAGAGCTGCAGGTAGCTGCAACCCAGAAATATGAATTTTGAACTCTGACAAGTTTTTCCAAATTCACTAAAGTCTCTGATTCTTTCATTGATGAGTAAATCAGAAATAATTTGACTGAAACCTAGAATCCTGAAAAATTCATACTCCTGTGTTTACCTACATTTTATACATCTGTCTACTTACACAGATGGAAATGCCTTGAAATACCAGACACCACACATAATTTTGGTGAGATTGTAAATGGGTTAAGAAATCTTTTCCTCTGATGAACAGGTAGGCTGAGGTGTGACCAAAATAAACTACTAGCCTTGTAGGTGCTTATATTCTGTTTTCCCAAAACCAAATCCTGTGAGATTGGGGGAATGAATTTTCTCTCTTGAAGTCTCCCTTCAATTTTAAGCATTTCAGACAAGATTCAATAAAATTTTTAATCTAATTTTTGTGCCAGCAAAGCCCATATAAATCAGCACAAGCCCTGAAAAATTGAAGAGGTACTGTTGTTGTTGTTTTTTTTTTATTGAATCCATAAATCTAAAAACTTAGCACTTAAAGAACAATTTTGTGTTTCTTCTCTGAAAAAAAAAATTAGTGTGAAGGAAGACAGGGAAATTGAGCCCAAGGGTATGAGACTTACTCAAATCCCAGAAACAAGAAGTATTTTGGGAAAAAAAATTGCCCAAATAAAATTGACTAAAATCTCTGAATTTAAACCCAATAATTGAATGCCTTTGGTTTCAGGTGGTTTTTGTTTGGATTTTGGTTTCTTTAGAAATCTCAATGGGCTTTTAGGACACACACACACATATATGAACCAAAATCCCAGTGAACAAAAATCCTTTTGGTTTCAGGTGTTTTTTGTTTGGATTTTGGTTTCTTTAGAAATCTCAATGGGCTTTTAGGACACATGCACATACACACACACACACACACACACACACACACACACACACACACACACACACATAGGAACCAAAATCCCAGTGAGAGTCATGGCAAGAGGAAGATGCTTTGAAATTAATTAATTTTTCAATTGAACCACTTAAGAGATTTTGAGTTTGTCAGGGAGGGATGGCACAAAGGGGGAAGGAACTTTGAGGTTGCACCATAATGCTCTTTCACTAATCACTTTTTGATTAATTCAATTTAGACTTATATAGCGTTGCCATCTCACTTCCAATAGCAAAGGATATATATCAATATAAATTATATTTTTTTTTTCTTGCACTGTGAACCATAGTAGCCTCTGGTTTATTTTATTCCAGAAACAACTTCTTGTTTGCTTTTCTGGAAAGCTGTCTAAATAAAATGTAGCATGAAACAAATTGCATATCTAGTAGAAATTTGAGTTCTAAGGTTTTTCTGCCATCTGCATCAATATCCTTGCAACTCTCAGTGCGGTCCACAGAGCAGAAATGTTGGCATCCCCTGGAAACTTTTAAGAAAAGTAGTCCCTAGTCCACCCAGACCTACTGAATCAGAATCTTTTGTATGCCAAGTGCCCCAGGTATTCACGTGAACATTAAAATACAAGCAGCATTGTTCTGTATAACTTAGCACTGATCCTTTCTGTGTTCTGTTTTTCCTTGATAAAATCCAAGTTACACTAATCACTAAGGTTTCTGTCCACAAGCTGATTTATTGTGAATGCAAACTAAAAACACTCTTTCTTGGGTATTATTTTGAGTTTCCTATAGAGCTTCCATGCACAATACTATCTACGTATACAGAATGAGATTTAATTAGTTTTTGCTGCCTCAAAGAAGAAAATCCAGTCAAATCTTTCATTTCATCTTACCCCCCAAATAAAGTACATTAAAGAGTAAAGGAGAAAGACATTTTTTTTCCTGTGGTTGAATAATATTGCATTGTGTCTACACTGTAACTTTATTATCCATTCATCTATTGATGGACACAGATTATTTTCTTGTATTAATAAATAATGCTGCTGTGAACATGGAGTCTTTTCAAGTTAATGTTTTCGCTTCCTGTGGGTGTATTCCAGAAGTGAGACTTCGATCCTATGATGGCTCTATTTTTAATTTTTTGAGAATCCTCCATATTGTTTTCCATAGCAGTTACACTTATTTACAACCTCAGCAACAATTTACAGGGCTTCCTTTTCTCCAACTCCTTGCCAGTATTTCTTGCCACTTGACTTTTTGATGACGGTCATTCTAACAGACAAGAGGTAATTATCTTATGTGATCTTAATTTGCAGTGCCCTTTTGACTAGTGATGTTGAGCGTATTTTCATGTACTTATTTGTCAGTCATCTACTTGGGGAAAATGTCTGTTCAGATCCTTTGTCTACTTTTAACTGAATTATTTATTATTTTGCTATTGAGCTGTATGAGTTCTTTATATATTTTAAATAGTAACCTATTAAATATAGCTTGCAAATACTTTTTATAAACCATAGATTATCTTTTCAATTTGTTGTTTTTTTTTCCACTGTGCAGAAACTTTTTAGTTTGATGTAGTCCCACTTATTTTTTATTTTGTTATTTGTGCTACTGGTGACATATCCAAAAAATCATTACCAAGATCCATGTCAAGGAAATTTATTCTTGTATTTTCTTTCTGCAGTTTCCTGCCTTACACTTAAGTCTTTAATCCACTCCAAGTTAATTTTTGTGAATGGTGTAATAAAAGGTTCAGTTTATTCTTTTACATCCAATTTTCCAAGAACCATTTATTGAAAAGACTTTCTTTATTCCTTTTGAGTATTTTTTGTTTTCGTGTCAAAAATAAGTTGGTCACAAATGCCTTGGTTTATTTCTGGGCTCCTGATTTTATTCCCCTTGTCTTTTTTTCTATTAGTATCATACTCTTTTGATTGCTATAGCTTTATAGTATATCTTAAAATCAGGAAGTGTGATGCCTCTTGCTGGATTCTTCTCAGAATTTCTTTGGCTATTTAGGATCTTTTGTGGTTCCATATAAATTTTAAATGTTTTCTTCTGTAAAAATGCCATCGAAATCTTGATAGAGATTACATTGAAAATATAAATGGGTTTTGGTAGTAGGGTTGACATTTTAATATTAATTCCTTCAGTTCATGAATATGGGATTTCTTTTCATTTATGTCTTTTTTGATGCCTCTCATTAAGGTGTTACAGTTTTCAGAATAGAACTTTTTCATGCCCTTGATTAAATTTATTCCTAAATATTATTTTTGAAGCTATTATAAATAGGATAATTTTTTTCTTTTTCAGAAAATTCATTATTAAAATATAGCATGCTACTGATTTTTGTACATTAATTTTATGTCCTGAAACTTTACTGAAATCATTGAATTCATCTAGCAGTTTTTTTCAGTGAGTTTCTAAGATTTTCTACTTATAAAATTATGTTATTTGCCTCTGAGAGTATATATACGGGAAGCAGGACACTCCTATGTTGGTTTATCTTCTATCAGTTTAAGGAACTTAGCTGTTTTTCTATTTATTCATAGCCCAAATTTCAAATATAAATTGACTTAGGTGACTAAAGAATAATTAATAGTTGAAAAATGTTATTTTATGTTGGAATGCTTGAATACTAATATATTAACATGCAATCTTTTATCATGCTTAATGTATAGGCAAATACAAGTAAATCCTGCGCACTTTGAGAAAACTAATCTAAAACTCATTTGGATATATGTCAGAAAATATCTTTTTCCAAATAAACTGGGGAAATTATAAAAAAGTTATTCACAAATGGAAATAATTTTCCTTCTTCCTTTGCAATCCTGATACCTTTTTTTTTCCTTGCCTGATTTCTCTAGCTAAGACTTTCAGTACTACATTGAATAGCTGTATTAAGAGTGAGCACCCTTGTCTTGCTCCTGATCTTAGAAGATGTTTTCAATCTTTCACCACTGAGTATGATGCTAGCTATGGGTTTATCATTTATGGGCTTTCCAATCTTGAGATATATTCTTCTGTGCCTAATTTGTTCAGAGTTTGTGGGGTTTTTTTTAAGTCATGACTGGAAGCTAAATTTTATTGAAAGCTTTTTCAACCTCTATTGGGATAATCAAATCTTTTCTCTCATTCTTTAACTGATGTTATGTGTCATATTAATTAATTTACATATGTTGAATCATCTTTATATCCCAGGGATAAATCCCAGTTGATTATGGTGAATCATTTACTGTGGTGCTTCTGAATTTGGCTAGTATTTTATTGACAATTTTTCCAACTCTATTCAGGGATACATGTCTGTAATTTTCTTGTAATATTCTTCTCTTGCTTTGGTATTGGTTACTGTTGGCCTCATTAAAGGAGTTTGGAAGTATTCTTTTCAAATTTGCGGGAGGAGTTTCAGAAAGAGTGGTACTATTTTAAATGTTTGATTAAATTCACTAGCGAAGTCACCTGGTCCTGGTCTATTATTCTTTGGGAGATTTTTTTATTTCTGATTCAATTTTCTTGCTAGAAATATGCCTAGTCAGATTTTCTGTTTTGTCCAAATTTAGTCTTGGTAGGTTGTATATTTGTGTACATTTTTCTCCTTCTTCTAGGCTTTTTAGTTTGTTGGCATATGGTTATTTTTAATAGCTTCTTGTGTAGCTTGCATTTCTGTGCTCAGTTGTCATTTATTTTCGTTTCAGTATTTTGTTTTTTGGGTCCTTGTTTTTCATGATTAGTCTAACTAAGGGATCATCAAAATTCTTTAGCCTTTCAAAGAATTAATTCTTAGGTTGGTTAATCTTTCCTAATGAATTTATGTTGTGTATTTAAAACTGCTCTAATCTTATTTTCTTCCTTTTGGCTTTCAGCTAAGTTCTTTTTCTTTTTCTGCTAAGGCATAAATTAGGTTGCTTATTTGTGATAAGTCTTGTTTCTTAATTTGTGTTTACTATTGCAAATTGCCTCCTTAGACAGCTTTTACTATAAACCATAAGTTCTGGTATGTTGTGTTTCCATTTTCATTTGTAATGAGAAACATTTAAATATCTTTTAATTTCTTTATTAATAGAAAGTATTCTTTTTTAAAATATACATTTCTTTATTAAATTAACTGGTTGCTTAGGAGAATGTTGTTTAATATCCATATATTCATGAAGTTTCCAATTTTCCTCTTTTAATTTAAATTAATTTTATTGAAGGAACATTGAATCATAACATTTTATAGGTTTAAGGTGTGCATCATAGTAAATCCATATTAAATATATTAAATTAAGTTCACCGCCATTTCAGTTCTTCCTTCTCCATACAATTGATCTCCTCTAGGAAATTTGCCCATTCACCCTTTTTTCATACAATGATTTGCTTTTATTGATTAAAATACCTATTTTTGTTTAACTTAGTATATTTCTTGGTTTCTCTATATACCACATATGAATGATATCATACAATGCTTTTTTTTTTTTTTTTTTCCCTTTTGGCTTATCTCACTAAGCATGATTCCTCTAAGTTCCTTATTGCTGCAAATGGCAGGATTTTATCTTTTTTGATATTTGATAGCTGAGTAGTATTTCATTGTACATCTATACCACAACTTTTTTTTTTTTAATCCACTCATCTATCTAAGAGCACCTAGGTTGTTTCTAGCTCTTGGCTATTGTAAATAATGCTGCAGTGAACATAGGAGTGTATATATATCTGCAAATTAGTGTCATGTTTTTAGGGTAAATACCCGGCAGAGGAATAAATGGGTCATATGGATTTCAATTCTCAGTTTTTGGAGAAATATCCATATCCATACTGGCTTTCACATTTTATGCTCCCATCAGCAGTATATTAGTTTCCTTTTCTCTGTATCCTTGACAGCACTTGTTTCCAGAATTTTGTATAATAGCATCACCACAGGTTTAAGGTAATAGCTCATCATGTTTTGACTCCCATTTCCCAAATAACAAGAGAGGTGAAACTTTTTATAAGCCTAAGACCTTCTGTGTGTCTTCTTTAGAGAAGTGTCTATTAAAAACTTCTGCCCATTTTTCAGTTAAATCTGTTTCTGAGATTTATATGTTTTTCATATACCTTGGATATTAACCCCTTGTCTGATATGCAAATATTTTTTCCCATTCAGCAGGACATCTTCTAATCTTGATCAGAGTTTCCTTCACTGTGCAGAAGCTTTAAAGTTCAATGTGATTCCACTTGTTAATTTTGGGTTTTGTTTCCTATAATGTCGTTGAGCTACGAAAGACGTCTCTTAGGTCATGTCAAAGAGTCTTTTGTCTTTATTTTATGGTTTTAGGCCTTACATCTAAATATTTCATTCATTTTTATGTAACTTTTGTTCATAGTGCTAGGTAGTAATCTCATTTTAATCTTTTGTATGTGGCTGCTCAGGTTTCCCAATACCATTTATTGAAGAGACTGTCATTGCTCCATAGTATGCCTTCAGTTCCTCTGTCATAAATTAATTGTTCATATATGTGTGGGTTTATTTCTAGGATCTCAATTCTGTTTCAATATCATACTGACTTGATGACTGTTGCTTTATAGTACAGTTTGAAGTCTGGATGTATGACACCTCCATTTTTTATCTTTTTCCCTGGATTTTTTTTTCTTTTACTCTGAATTCTCTTGTAGCTCCAAATAAACTTGTTCTAATTCTATGAAGAATGTCTTTTGGATTTTAAAGACTATTGCATTAAATCTGTATATTGGTTTAGATCATTTTAACTATGTCCATTTTAGCTATATTAATTTTGTCAATCTGTGAGCACGGAATATCTTTCCATTACTCTGTCTCATATTTCTCTTTAAAATGTCTTATAGTTTTCAGAGTGTACGTCTTTCACCTCTTTGGTTAAATTTATTCCAAGGCGTTTCATTATTTTTTAAGCAATTGTATATGTATCACTGATAAATTCCTCTTGATTGTGGTATCTGATTCCTTAATGAGTTCTTGAATTCCATTTGCTAATTCTATATTTGAGTCAATATTCATGTATTGGTTTGTAATTCTCATTTTTGGTGATGTATTTCTTTTGTAATTAGAGTAATGTTGCTGTTATAAAAATTGTTTGGAAATTTCTCTTCAATTTTTTGGGGGAACAGTTTGAGGATGGGTATTAAGTCTTTGAAAAATTGGTAAAATTCACTAGTGAAATCAGGTCTAAGGCTTTTGTTTATAAGGAGATTTTTGATAGCTGTTTCAATTTCCTTCTTGTTTTTCTCCTAAATTAGTCTTAGAATGTTATATTTCCAAGAATTTGTCCATTTCTTCTAAGTTATCCAGGTTTTTTTTCCAGATAAGTATTCCCAGTATTCATATATGATCCTCTGTATTTCTATAGTACCATTTGTAATTTCTCCTCTTTCATTTCTGATTTTATTTATTTTAGTTTCCTCTCTCCTGTTCTTTCTGTCTGGCTAGTGGTTTGTCTTTTTTTGTTTATCTTTTCAAAGAATCAGCTTTTGGTTTAAATGATTTTTTGAATAGTCCTTTTGATCTATAGTTCATTGATTTATGCCTTTAAGTTTTATTACTCCCTCCTTTCTACCAGCTTTTGGTTTCTTTTTTTCTTTTCTAGCTCCTTTAGGTGAAGGTTTAATAGATTTTTTATTTGTGATTCTTGAAGTAGAGTTGTATCACAATAAGTTTATTTCAGTACTGCTTTGTTGCATCCTATAGGTTATGAAACAGCATGCATTCATTTTTATTTCACTCTAGGTAATTTTTTCCTCCCCTTGCCTCCAGCCACTGGTTTCAGTCCTAGGTCCATAGATTTATATGGCCTGCATCTGTGCCTTCTTAGCTGCCTGAGACACAAAGATGCACCTTCAGATATTTTTGAATTCTACCTTTGATTTCCTCATTGATCCAAATGTTGTTCAATAATATGTTGCTTATTTTCCAGTTCTCTGAAGTTTTCCCCTTTTTTCTCTTTCAATTGATTACCAGTTTAATACCATTGTAATCCCAAAACATGCTAGATATGATTTCAATCTTTGTAAATTCATTAAGACTTGATTTAATCCAAGCAAATGGCCTATTTTAAGAATATTCCATGAACACTTGAAAAGAATGTCAGTCTATTGTTTTAGGGTGAAATACTCTAAATATATCTAGTAAGTCCATCTCATTTAATTTGTTTTTAAGACTATTATTTGTTGATCTTGTATATGAATGATCTGTTCTTTACTGTGAAGGAGATATTCAAGTTCCCTACTATTTAGTGCTGTGATTAAGGTCTTCCTTTAGGTCTGTTAACATTTGCTTGATATATTTGGGTGTCCCTATATTGGATGCCTATATATATATATATTAATAAGTATGTTTTCTCCTGTTGTATTTTCTCCTTTGTCATTACATAATAATCATTTGTATCATTTGTTACCCTTTTATGGCCAGAAGTCTATTTTATCTGAGATGAACATAACAGTTCCTGCTATATTAGATTTGGAGTACTTTCATCCCTTAATTTTAAATCTGTTTGTCCCTTTATCTTAAGTAAGCCTCTTATGAAAAATACATAATTGGGTTTTGTTTTTCAACCCACTCAGCTATTCTGTACCTTTTAATTGGTGAATTCTGTCAATTTACCTTTGGGGTGATTATTGATATTTGAGGACTTTCTGTGGCCATTTTGGCTTTTGTTTTCTGTTTTTGTTTAGCTTATTGGTTTGTTTAGTTTTTGCAGCCTCTCTTATTTATAAAAGATCATCTTTCACTATTTCTTATAAGAAAGACTGGTGGCAGTAAGTTTCTTCAGCTTTTGTTTGTTAAAGAAAAACATTATTTTTCCCTCATAACTAAGTGTTTTATAGGATATAGTATCCTTGGCTGAGAGTTTTTATCTTGAAATATTTAGACTGTTATTCCAATGTCTCCTGGCTTGTAGAGTTTCTGCTGAGAAGACGGACAGTAGCCTGATGGGAGTACCTTTATTATGTTACTTGCTTTTTTACCTGATAACTTTTAATATCTTTTTTTTTGTCTTGGACTTTTGATAGTTTAACAATTATATGTCTTTGTGTAGGTCTTCTTACCTTTAGTTAACCAGGAGTTCTGTTGGCTACATTGGCTTGTGTGTTCATTTCATTTCCCAGTTCAGGGTAATTTTCAACAATTCTTTTTTTGAACAAATTCTCTTTTGCCTTCTCTATCTCTTTACCTTTAAGGGGACCCATTTTTCTAATGTCTTTTCCTAATGGAGTTGGATAGCTCTCAGAGTGTTTCTTCACTTTTTTATATTTAGTTTCTCTCTCTCTTCCACTTGACTCCTTTCTATATTTCTATTCTCCACAGTAAAAATTCTTTCCTCTATTTTGTCATCTGTGTCCATAGCTTTCTTTGGTATTCTTATTCTTGTTTAGTGACTTCTTCACCTCCTGAATCATTGTTAGCTTCTTTTGAAAGACCACATTTTCTTTTTTCTGGTCATTATTTTTTTCAACTCATTGGTTTGTTTTGCTACTGCGTCTTGTACACCTTTGATTAGGAGGGATGTTTATTTCTGTTTTCCTTATAATTATTATTTAGAATTTGACATATAATAATCGTGACTTCAATACCCACCTGTCAATAAGCTTATTGTTTCCAGTATTATCAATAATAGCCATTCTGACCATTGTAAAGAAATGTCTTATTATTATTTTGAATTGTTTTCTCCTAATAACAAGAGGTATAGAACATATTTTCATGTGTGTTGACCATCTGTTTGTATTCTTTGGGGAAGTGTTAATTCAGATCTTTTGTCCATTTCTTTTTTTTTTAATTGAATTGTTTTGTCTTTTGTTGTTGAATTTTATTATTTAAGTTTTTTCACTATGAATATTTTTGTTTATTTTGGTTCTTGCTTCCTTTGCCAGTGGAATTGAGTTCCTAAAGACATCTCTAAGGTGAATATCAAGAAGTATATGCCTGTTTTGTGCATTTTATTATTTCAAGGCCTTACATCCAAGTCTTCAATGCATTTTGAATTAATTTTTATGTATGATGGTAGAGAGGGGTCTAACTGAATTCTTTGGTATGTGACTTTCCATTTTCACATCATTTATTAAAGAGATTCTCTTGGCTCTATTGTATGTTTTTGGCTTCTTTATCATAAAAGAGGTGTCATATATAGGTGGGTTTATTTTCAGGTTCTCAATTTTGTTCCATTGATCTGTGTGTCTGTTTTTATTCCCAAACCATGCTGATTTGATTACTATCGCTTTGTAGTATAGTCTGCAGCCAGGGAGTGAGATGCCTGCATTTTGATCTTTTTCTCAGGATTATTTTGTTATTTGGGGTATTTTGTAGTTTCAAATAAATTTCATACATTTTTGTTTTATATCTGTGAAGAATAATATTGGAAGTTTAATGGGGATTGCATTAAATCTGTATATTTCTCTAGGAAATATAGCAATGTTAATTATTCCAATTCATAAGCATGAATAGCTTCAACTGTTTTACATCTTTACTTCTTTTAACAATGTTTTTCTAGTTTTCTGTGCACAGATATTTTTCTTCATTTTCGCTTCTTTTGTCTATTGCAAGGTATTTCTTTTTTTTTTTTGATATAGTTATTATGGGTTGTTTTTCTGATTTCTCTTTCTTGTTCATTATTTGTGTATGGAAATACAATAAACTTTGGTATATTAATTTTGCCTCCTGACATTTTACTGTATTTGTTTATTTTTAAGAGCATTTTACTGGAGTCTTGTGAATTCTCTGTATAATAATGTCAACTGAAAATAGTGGTAGTTTTATTCTTTCTTTCCAATTGAATATCTTTCATCTCCTTTTCTTGTCAAATTTTGCTGCCTCTGACTTCCAATACTATATTGAATAACAGTAATGAGACTGGACACCTTTATCTTATTCTTGATGTTAGAGGAAAAGCTTTCCATTTCTCTCCATGAGTATGATGTTGGTTGTGGATTTGTCACAATGGTTTTTATTATGCTGAGTATATTTCATTTATAACCATTTTGAGGGGTTGTATATTGTCAAATGCTTTTCCTAAATCTATTGAGATTACCATATGATTTTTATATTTTCTTTTCGTGATGTAGTGTGTTACATTGATTGATCTGTTTTTAACCAGCCTTATATACTTCCAATAAATCCCACTTAATTGTGTTTATGATTTTTTTTGATGTATGGTTGAATTTGTTCTTCCAATATTTTGTTGAGAATTTTGTCATTGTCTTTTTTGGTGATGTCCTTGTCTGATTTTAGAATCAGGATAATGTTGACTCCATAAAATGTGTTTCAAAGTTTGCATTCCTTTTCAATTTGGGGGGAGATTTTGTAGGTTAGCATTCTTTTTTGAAAGTTTGATAGTTTACTAGTGAAACCATATGATGTTGGACTTTTGTTTTTTAGGAGACTTTTCATTATTGATTCAATTTCCTTACTCATGATTGGTCTGCTCAGGTTTTCTATTTTTTCCTGATTTACTCTTGGAATAGTGTATGTTTCTAAGAATTTGTCCATTTTTTCTAGTTTATCTAAGGTATTCATTATAATATCTTATGGTCCTTTGTATCTTGGTTGTATCTGTTGTTCTCTTTCCTTTCTGACTTTGTGTTTTCTCTTCCTTGTCAGTCTGGGTGAAAATTGGTCTTCTTTATCTTCTCAAAAAACCATTTCTTGATTTCATTGATTCTTTGAATTGCCTTTTTGATCTCTATTTCTGCTCTTATTTTTTGTTTCCTTTTTTCTCTGATGTTTGGTTTCATTTTTTATTTTCTAGTTCCCTTAAGCTGCAGGCTTAGGTTTTTAACTTGTGTTACTTTTTTGCTCCTAAGGTAGACCTGTATTTAGCTTCCATTTTTAGTATGTTTGCTATACTCCATAAGTTCTTGTAAATCATATCTTTATTTCCATTTAACACCAGGTTTTAAAAATTTCACCTTTGGTTTCTGATGAATTCAATCGTTAAGTAACATGTCACTTATTATCCATAAATTTTTGATTTCCCTCTTTTCTCCTTATGGTTCATTTCTAGTTTCTTGTCACTGTTATCTGAAAAGAAGCTTGATATGAATTACCATCTCTGAATTACCATTCCAGGAGTATGACAGATGAAATATCCAAGTCAACATACCCCTTGAGCCATGTGCAGCTGTCTCTTCTTTCTGTCATGCTATCCGGAAGTACAATATAGATGATAGTCCCTGAGAATGACATTTTTCTTATTTAGCTCCTGAATGGGGTATGGAAAGGTTGAATTCTGCTTCTCTACAGAATTGAGCTCTTTTTTGACTCGGCATTTTCATCCTATATTATAGTAGATCTCCAGCTTCAACCTCCCTTGCCACAGTTAGTTTCTGTTCAGTTTTTGTTTCATAAAATGTTTATCTTTTTTTTCCAGAATAACAATGACTCTGTAAATATCATTTATAGCTATCATTGCTATATATTTAGTTAAGAGGAAGCAGGTATACAAATTTGCAACTCCTATTTCATCAGAATTCTCCCCTTCTAATAGCCTAAATATTTATCCTAAGGAATAGAGTGATACCACAATTAGATTCCTTTGAGAATTAATTCCCTTTACACGTGGCCACCCATATTTATGCAATTGTTTTGGTTCTTCCAAAACAAAACTGTAAGACTTATTGCTGACAAAAATGCTTCCCATTACTAACTGTCTATCACCAGATGGAGGCAAACTGGAACAACATTTAGTCAAATTGCTAAGACATTTTTCTCCTCTGATTAGCCTTTTCTGCCAGTTTTCTTCACTCACTACCTCCATGTCTACCACTTTCCCCAGTTCAGAGGTCCAAAGCTATCATCTTCTGTGCATCCTTTTCAAAAACTGGAAAAGATTTGCTATAAGTAATTTGAATTTTTTTACTTATTGATAGCATGTATTTTAAATGAATGAATTACAGTCATTGTGCTAACTTATTTGAATAGTGAACAGCCTTTAGCTAATAAGAAGTAAAATATTTTGCTTTCTTTTGAAGAGTTTTAGTAAAAGAAAAGTGATATTATATTTAATTAATTTTGAGCTAAAAGCCCTTAATTTCACATGGAAGAATTTTATTGGACAAGTCATGAAAACACAGCAGGGTAGAAAGAGGTTCATAGGTAGAGATTATGGCCTGAGTATGTATCAAAAGTCGGGAAATTATGACTGCTGCTGTAATCCAGACCAGTACCTGATCTTGTAAATAACATGTAATTGAACTATTTACATATAGTGTATGACTATTTTCATAATAGCAGAGTTGAGAGTTTCCTATAGAAGCTTTATAACTACAAAGCTGAAAACAATTGCTGTATGACTCTTCATAGAAAGAATTTGCTGCCCTAGATGTTCTTCCTAATTTGTTGAGAAGAAAATTTGGCAAAATTTAGCTTGACCACTAATGGAAGGACTGAGAGTCTTCAATAAAATAAGAACCTATGGCTATTTTACACTAGTTTCTCAAAAATATGGATCTCACTTAATTATGGTCTCCCAATGATTCCTCTATACATTTGCACATCTACCTCCTGGCCAAACTCTATTTTCCTCCTCCAACCCAGTCTCCCTTTCCCTTTATACCAAACCTTAGATCCCAGGTATATATATTATATGATATTTTTACTTTATTCAGCATTTTAATTGTGCCACAACTTCTTCCATTTGTCACTTCCCTTTGCTTCACGTGTAACCAGATATTTTCCTTCTGTTATCTTTCATATACTGTATGTTTATCATTTCACAGCTTCTGAAATTAAATAATTCATATATTATTTGAATGAAAACAACACATTTGAGCAGCACATACTCTGTGTACCACGCATACTGCTCAATACAGGGAAGCAAAGGAGTGATGTTCTAGAAGGAGGCAAACAGGTGAACAAAACACGTGTAATAAACTATTACAATTGAGTTTCACTGGGGAACAAAACAAAAAATGGGATCAATTCTACCTTGGTAGATATGAGGAAGTATGTGATTTGCTAATAAAAATTATGACTATGTGTTCCTAAAAGCCATGGAAAAACCAAGAGTTTTATAAATTTGGTATAACACAGACCTTAAAACTATGACAAATCATTCTAAGATATGTTCTTATCACAAATATGCTTTTCTCAAATGCTTTGAGGCAGTTGGAGAAGACAAGTGAGGTAACATAAAATTAATTTAATATAAATAAAACATGACTGATCTCCCGCCCTTAGGATTTCATTAACTCTCACTGATGGGACTTGAATAAATAAAAATGTACAGTTCCCTACCATGGAGGTGATGCTGAGGTATAGGTTCCAAAAGCAGCTGACAATGAAGCCTTTAGACAGAAAAATCCTTAAAAGACACTGTGGATAGAATAGAGAGGGAAATAGCTGGACTGAAATTTTGTTTTGGTTTCTGGTGATCACAAAGATTAAAAAGAAGAGCAATTAAAGAAAAAGGGACCAAGAGAGAAATATCCTCCCAACTGATTTTGGAAAATGTGTTGGAAGATCAGAATTTTTAAACATCTGATCTCAATTTGAAAAAGAAGATAATGGACAGTCAAGCTGTCTTTATCTGAAAATTGACCAACGCAACCAGAATTGACCCTCTGTGACACATTTTATCTACTTGGTCAGGAGTCCCAGCAGCCCAGCCGCTCTGTTCTCTGGAGAAAAGTGGGCTTTCCCACTACAGGTGCCTGCAGCAGAACATGGTGATTACTGTCTAGTTACAACAAACACGTAAAGAAAATGATCAAAGCTGAGACTTAAAGAAAGGGCTGTGGAAGAAAGGAGATTCCAGATCCTAGGAAGTGTTCAAGTGGGATGAAAACTATTTGAAATATAGCTTCCCCTCTCAACCAGTCTGGGAAATATTGTAAGATAAACTTTTCGGTTCATTGTAACTCTAGCTGAATGTATAAGTCTATGAAAGTATGTAAGCCAGAATCTAGTGCGGGTAAGATATTCAATGTAGGCCTGTACAAAGAATTAATAGATAATATGGACGGATAAATAGAAAGAAAGGAGAAATAGGGATGGGAAGAAAGGACCTACTTTTAATTTCAGCCATATGGGATCTAAGTCAAATAGATCTGCTTTGAATGGATATGCTTTTTACTAGAGTACGGCTTTGAGGAAACTTACTTTATCTCCCTGAATTAGAAATTTTCACTTTTAAAATGGAGATTTTCTTTTCCAGGTTGATTTGAGGAGTAAGTAAATTGCATGTAAAGGGTACAGCATACTTCACAGTAGATAGGAAAACATTCAGTTGGTGTCATATCACTTCTTGACATTCCTGTCATTCCTGTTATCCATATCAAACTGTGGCATTTGAAAGAATTCTAGAAATATAACATCGTAATGAACTGAATTCTATCAGCCAGAATGAGAACTATGAGGACACCTTTATGAAAAAGTCAATGTAGTGGTGTGTACATCTGAGGAATGCTTTCCCCTGCAGTTTAACTTCTATAATAAAAGCCCAAGTGGTAGCCCTATCATATTCTATTTTTAGTCACTCTGAATTATGGGATTTTAAGGTGACTGAGAAGCAGGGAAACCTATGTTTTCTTTAGTTATTAGTTGCATCTCTTCAGTCTGTTGGCAACTTAGGAAAAAAAGTCAGTTACTGCTCAGAGATGCCTGTGTGGGGAGATTTAAACCACATCAATTTCAAAGTATGTCTATAGAAAGAAAATACTGCTTCTTTTAAAGAGATTAATGTAAATCAGATTAAGTGATTTAAATAGAAGTAAGCCTATAAAGGTTACTAAGGTGCCAATAAGCTTTATAGCTGTGAGACAAAGAGGGGGTATCTTTTATATTTATAGGGGAACTTACAAAACTAGCATTTAATAAGGGAAAATACTAACTGAATTAAAAAAAAAAAAAACATGAAAAACAAATGTGACACTCCCTGGAAGATGTGTGACCTTTCCTGAGCTCTGCAAGGATAAAAGTTCTATGAGGACTGTTTTCTGAACCTGAATATGTATTCAGAAATCTCCCTTCTCTCCTCCCTCCCACTTAGGACTTAACTATATTCCCTTAATACCTTGTATCTATCTTCTTTGAAGATTTCACTCCTTGTGTTCAATGTTCATTCACTGATTAAAAAATTACATTGAGGTATACCCTGCTGGCTCAATTCATAAATCGGCATAGTCTACATAATTCCAAGACTCAGGTTCAAGACCCAGGGGCAGTGAGGACAACCAAGATGAACAACTAAAATGAAGTGATTTTTTTCCTTCTTCTCTTTCTGCCTGCCTGCCTCTACTTGCCTTCATTCCTGCCTGCACCTTTCCTTAAAATTTTTTTTAAGAAAAAATCATATTATTTATTATTTTGTTTATCAAAATTGCCTAAATATATATTATAATAATTTAAAAAAATTACATATCTCAAATCTCTCTTTGTAGGGTACTTCTATTCATGAACATTTCCTTTTCTTTGTTTTTGTTTTTTGGTTGTGTTTTTTTTAAAACGCTGACCCAGGTCTCAAGTCCAGGTCCTTAGTCTGACACAGTAGGCCTTAGTCACCTGAGCCACCAGGGTATACCTGCATGAAGATTTTCTTCTGCTCGTTGAGACCATAACTTTGTTTCAGACAAATCTCTTCAGACAAGGAAGCCTGTAACTTTCTTCTCTTCCACAGTTTGCTTCAAATCTCTCCCTCTTCTTAGTACCCTTTCTGTACGTGCAAACCTTCCTTGTTTTAGTTCAGGCTTATATATCTCTCTCTTCCAAAGCCCTCTTTAGTTCCCCCATATAGATATAATCTCCTGTTTTTGTTACTTTTCACTTTTTTATCTGCCCTTTTAGATAAAATCATCAGCGGCAGTATCTAAAACTCATTGATCTTTGTGTATTTCATACCACTTAACCTATGGCCTGGCTGATAGTAGATATTCACTATTTATTAGCTAAATAAGCAGAGATAAGTTCTTTGTAGGTATGAGTTGTGGAAACATTTATGCATAATGTGGCAGGCATTTGACATATGGCAGAGATTTGTGCTCATCTGATCTCATGTTCTCTCCCTCCTGACACACATCTAACTCTATGCCTGCTCTTCCTTGTAGTTAGGCTGGGCCCTGTGACTGAGTTTCACTGGTAGAGTGTGAATGCAGTGGTGTGTGCTAGATCTGTGTCCCAGCCTCTAGGTGAGTCTGCTGTACGCTCCCTCCATTCAGAAGGTCTGATAGAGAATGACACTACCCCAGTGGAAGTGGAGCCACCAGAGGGAAGAAGAATAGGTCCCTGACAGACTGTGGAAAACAGGCTGCCCTCGTCTTTTCTCTGACCCACATCACACTGGCACATGAGAGGATTAAACCTTTGATAAACCATTCGACCTGCCTTGACTGACTGAGACACTTAACAGCTATTTTGACTTGATTTTATTAACTCTAGCTAGAAAAAAGAATGCCATATTTCCTTGAATTTAAGACATCATCAAATGAATGACACACCATTATCTTATGTTCCACTAAAAAACAATGAATACTTCCAATCAAACTAAGACAATTCAGAGTGCTAAATTGTACAAAAGAATTAAATCTGAGAATCAATGAAATATCATAAAATCATTTACATGTAAAATAATTCTGCAATTAATGAAGTGCTTTAGTGATATTTAACCCATTGTTGCAACATACATTCATTAGTCACTACTTTTAAGTTTAACTGTCGGTTTGATCCTGAGAATAAGACAAATCCCTGCCTTCACGGAGTTCATAGTCCAGTGGGAGTGACTCATCATTGATGGTAATTAACATTTGATTCAAGAAGCAATAAGAATGTGGCTCATATATACTGCTCATACTACGTACTAGATTCCTAGATGCTATTTTATACATGTTTTCAGGTTCATGTCAATCCCATAGGATTTGAAGTATTTTGCCTATTTTACTACCAGGTTGCCAGGTAAATGTACTAATGGAGGTCAGTCTACACAGTCCAGTCAATGTAATATAATTGTAGTAACAAAGTACATAGTTAGAGGGGGTTGGGGGAGGCAGCTTCAACTCAAGGGTCAAGGACTGTGATGCAGAGAAATGAGACTTTAAATAGGCCTGGGAACAAATTGTGTCTGGAGAAGTAAGAGAAACACTCCAAAGTAAGAGAGAAGTGCGTTTAGAGCAAAGGAGTAATGTTTACAAAATCTTGGTGTATAAGTGGGAGGTAAAGGAATATGAGTCTGGAGAGAGCATGGTGGAGAACTCAGAGAAGGTCGTATTTCGGGCTATAGTGTTTGGACTAATTCTTAAGGAAGATGAGAATTTAGATTTTAGGAAGAAATCGAATGTGGGTATGGATACTACCAAAATAAGGTCAAAATGACCATTTAAAAAACTATTTCTTAAAAATATCTGCATTTATAGACTTTTAGTTCAAATTAACAAAACCATAAAGTCTTTTATGTCTCAGTATCATTCGATCAACAAGAATAAAAGATAAATAGTGAGATCCATTAAGACGGCAAAAGCATAAAAAACATTTGTTACTGAAATTCATTTGAATTGATTTCATATTAAACATACATAAAAAGATAATTTTCTATTCCTTTGGTGGGTTTGTGAGTTATTACCTTAAAAATAAGACTTTATAGCACTTTTTCATAAATCCATTCAATTCACTTATTACCTCTGGAATATTTTCTTTAAAAAATATTACTCAGAGTAATTTTAACAACCCAAGTTTCCAGCTTTAAAAGGCAGCTATTTTACATACACAGTAAGTACTTTTTTCTGAAAATTTTGTGTTATAGATTCATAATTCACAGTGGGCTACCTCTGTTAATATTCACTCACAGCTGCACACAGCCCTAGGAGCCATTATTATATTAAGAATAATGTAAAGATACTTAAACTTATTCTGTATCATCATGCATATTTCCAAGTGTGTGCCATTATGAATAGCAGTCACAGCACACAGCATAATGGTATGTTAAGGAAGATGTTGTGGTGTAAACTAAATGCACATTAGGAATACACAAAACTCTGCTGAATTTTAATCTTTCTTATTCATAGGACACAGAGCTCTAATGATCCTCAAAATGCCTGTGATTTAAATAAGCCATATTTATTCCATTCCATTTAAACCCTTGGTGTGAGTTAATCGATTTGGGTGGACTCATTTCTTGGATGAAAGTAAAGAAAGCCTGACTCACACTTAGAGAAATGTATGGGACATGGAGAAAAAAATAAAGTGAATCATTTCTAATCTACCTCACTAAAGATGCAGTACTCACTTCTGGGCCTAACATAAATTTGTATGAATTTAGAAGAGACTCACTAATTGAGGTCTCTTTCTGAAAGTTGATCTCCAAAGGATTCGCATTTAAAAGAATTACAGCTAAATAAGAATGTTGCCAAAATTACACTCAAAGTGAAAAAGGAGAAATCTTTATTGCTATTCTGAGAGTTAATTTACAAAATATTAGCAATAATCATAACTAACACAACCCCATCAGTCAAATTCATCTCAATCCTTTCATTAATTTTATTTCCTCTGATCTAATGAGTGTACCATTGGAGAGGAAAATACCTATGCTTTTATGAGGAAACTCGTGATTCCACCCAAATTTCTTCCAGACCCAGTTATAAGAAAGTAAATTTTCAGTGAATAGATATGAGGTCTTATGTTCTGATGAAGTGGGAATTATATGTGATTTTTCTTTTGTTCATTTTAGAAACATTTGTGCTTGGTGATTTGTTTTCAAAGGAGTGAGAAACTACCCAAACCATGTTAATATGAACACAATATTAACATCCCTTAGAAGTCCCTTAGCAGCATCATAAACTGTGATGTCTGTAGTTTTATTTGCTTACTTTCCTTCTTCTGTTACATACCCACTCTCATTTGGGACCCATCCCACTGTCCTGCATCACTTGGTCAATAGTAGTTCTAAACCTTGCCAAAGTAGTCATGTACCTTGGGCCCTATTCATTCATTTGGGGATAGAAACCTGACCCAATCAGAGCCAGAGTCTTCTCTAGGGGTACTGGAGCTAACAAGAAAAACAATCTTATCTGGTACTGGGGATGCTGAAGGAATCAAATGTCTCTAGTTTCATAGCAGATATGAGATTTCCAGCTCCCATTTTGCCACCCTGTGGAGAGACCTAATTACTAAAATAATATCAAATAGGAGTGAAAGAAGGTAAGTGAAAGTCACGCCAATCTCATTTGAGTCTCTGATCACTGCCTTGACTAAGACAGCTGCATGTCTGAACATCCCATGTATGTGAGCTAATGAAAATTATTTTTTAATTATTTTACGTTCCTGTAAGTTGAAAGAGAACCCTAAAAATAGATACTTTTAATTTTTTAATTTTTTCAGAATTCATTATACACTTCCTTTTTTTGTTTTTTTTCAATTACATTTGCTCCTATTCCCCAGGGTAGCCACCTTTTCTCCCACTCTTAGTCATGGTGCTTTGGGTAGGGCTCCACCTTCAGCTACAAATGTGAATGGCTTGTACTCTTGTACTCTTGATACAAAAGTATCACATTCCCTGGAATCACAGTGATTGGTTCAATAATGGAAATGTGCCGCCGTTAGAGCCAATGAGGCAGAATGCGAATTTTTGTAAAAAACACAAACTTTCTTACTGGATTTGAACTTTGAGGAAACTACCACATCGGACCTAATTATGAAGCCAGTAAATCAGAAAGTAGAGCAGAGAAAAAGAGAAAATAAGTACTGTGATATCATTTGAGACCTGAGACCCTGAACCAGTCTGTATTTGAAACTATCCCGCTTCTAGATTTGTAATCGATTATTGCTATTTTTTACATAAGTGAGCTTGAGGTTTCGTTTTTGGTTTTAGTCACTTGTAATTGATCATTAAAATACACACACTTAGAGTCTGAGAATTTATTTTACTTAAATTTATCTCTTTATTACTGGATTGAAAGATTTAACAGTAAGTTCTGGAGACTTTCCTCTAGTCTCAGAGACCCTGGAGATTTGATCCCACGAGCCCTCCTTTAACACTAAATAAAGGGCTTTTAGGTTTATATCTATATATTAAAATCAAGGTAACACATTTTTTTTCTAAGGACTACATACTCGACCAAAAACCTATACCTGATTGTCACAATTGTTTATCAAACAATGAATAACTATTGGCACACCCTGTGGAGTAATGGTTTAGCCAGCTGTCTTTAGCCCAGAGCACAGGACACCTACATCCCAAGAACCCCTGGATCCAAGACATGGTTCCGTGATGAAAACCAAGATGAACAACTAAATAAAATAAAGTGCTTCTTTCTCCTGTCTCCACTTGCCTGCTTGCCTCTACTCACATTCATTCCTGCCTGCACCTTTCCTTTTAAAAAAAATAATAATCGTTATTGGTGAGAATCAACTGCATTAGAGAATGATTGTTAGAATGATAATTTTGAAAGATCTAGGCTAACACATTCAGAGTTGCTGGTTTGTCTACCCCTACCCACTTTCCTTGCATTCAAAGTGCAGAGTGAGGAAAACCTCAGAAGCAGTGCTTAGGAGTGATGGGACCTCCTCTCTGCTGCTCCATTCATGCTGTCTTTGTGTCCGATAGCTTTTTCTAAAGCTTAATAATACTGTGTAAAACCTACTGTGCCTTCTGAGCTTAACTGTCTATCTCAACTAAGGCTCAACGCTACTGTCACGCAGAGAAGTTGCAGAACAACTCTCATCCAGGATCCTAATAAACAATTTTGAAGAGAATATGAAAATATGCCATAAATTTCAAGAAAAAACTTCCAAGTAAAATTTCAGTATTCGTATGTATGGGGTCCTTTAGAACAGCATCGTGAGACACTCGACAAGAGCATAAGGCCCCTGAACACAGGACCTGAAGTTCTTCTCCACCCCGCATTGCTACTTCCAGGGTACTTTCCCCCAGCAGGGACTTAGCCAGAGGATGACCTGGAAGTTGGAAAGGACTGGGGGTTACCTTGATTGTCTTCCTTCAGTCAAACCCCACTCCTCCTCTTTCCAAATCTTCCTATTGAGGGCTGCGCCTGGAGTGAAGAAAGTCTCCAGGGGTGCCAGCAGGCAGGTCTGGGTCAGGAATCCCTCAGTGTCTGAGCAGCACTGCTTTGTCCACAGAAGTCCTGCTCCCCATGAAAAGGGAGCAGGTACCAGTGCCTGTCCCCATGTCAGGTCAAACTTCAGGTGCCTAGGATGTTTGAGAGGAAAGCAGAAATAAATTTGGGCAAATGTTCCTAATTCTGTTGGTTATTCCAAGCATTTCCTATCCACAAGGTTTTCCTTCACATACTCCTGTTTACATTTTTGTAGAATTTTATCGTAGTCAAAAATATCAACTTCCATGAAATTTCCTCTTCCTCTTAAATTTCTAATTTCAGCCCAATATCCCTCTGAACCGCCAGATTGCTGTGTGCTGTACATCTTTCTACATTGGAGACCTTGTCAGCATCTAGAATTCAACCGTTCCTACTCAGTCCCTAGAGCAACATGCTATAAAATTAGTAAAAGATGTGGTATTCGGTGAAAGCAACCTGATTTAAAGCTCACCACCCCCACCAGTTTATAGCTCTGTGACATTAAGTTTATTTGACCATTCTGGGCTTCAGTTTCATTGTCTATAGGATGGCGATAAGAATGCCTATCTCACAGTACTGTTGTAAGCATTGAAAAGAACAGAGTACTCCTAAGGCAAATGTTTATTCCCTCCTACTATTATTTCCATGGATGTGAATTCATTCTAGCACTACTTCCTAGAAAGAAAAAAGAAAAAGAAGACCACTTCCTCTATGCCTCTACTCTTCACTCATCACACTATTCACACATGTAATCTCCATGAGAAGATACTTTCCCCAGTTCACTGCCCATCACTGGGGTAATTCTGAAGATTTCTCAGCTGACCTCTAAACTATGTTTTCCAACTTGGCACATATCTTAAATAAAAAATGATATTTGGTTCTCATCCTGCTACTCCATTGCCTTGTTTGATAATTTGTTCAAATCCAAGGTAGAGAAGAAAGATGCTATGACTGACCATTTTCCCCAATATTCTAACACCCTTGACTTTCCGGAGCGGGTAAGACTCTGTATTCAGTTTAATCATGACTATGTAATGAAGGCTTTGTAAAAACTCAGGACAGGCTTCAGAATCTTCAAAACTGGTGAAAAAGTGGAGATGTGGGGAGAGTGGTATCCCCTTCTCACACACCTTGCCTTACACATTTCTTCAATTCTGGCTGTTCCTGACTTAAATTCTTCAATAATTTGGTAAAAAGTTCTGTGTGCTGCTCTAGCAGGTTAATGAATATCAGAAGGTCATTGGAACCTCCCCTGTATAGGCAATTGGTCATAAGCATAGATAATAACCTAGACTTGTGATTGGCTTTAGAAAGAGAAGTTGGGTGGAGTAGCCTTGTAGAACTGACCCCTTCCTTTATAGAAGTTGACATAAATTCTAGTAAGTATAAGAATGTACTTGAATTATAAGATACTCAGTTGATACATAGGAGGAAACACACACACTGTAATTCCTCTACTTAATTTTCTTAAACTCTCCTGAGCTCCTAAAAAATTGAATTATTGCTCCATTTTTTTAAATTGAGGCATGATTGACATGTAAAACTTCAGATCTGTGACATAAATGATCCGATATTTGTATACATAGCAAAATCTCACAATAAATCTCATTAACATCTGTCACCATAGTTAAAAATTTGTGATGAGAACTTTCAGCACTCTCTTAATAATTTTGAAATATGCTATAGAATAAAATTATCTGTGGTCACATATTATACACTACATGCCCAAAACTCATTTCTTTCATAACTAGCAGTCTTTACCTTGGACCCCCTTCACCCATTTCATACATGTCTGCCTCTGACAACCAAGAATCTGTTATCAATTCTTATGGATAGTTCTTTTAAAGATTTCATTTATAAGCGAGATCAAATTGTATTTGTCTTTGTCTACTTTATTTTACTTAGCATAATGTCCTCCAGGTCTATCCATGTTGTTGGAAATGGCAAGAGATCATTCCTTTTTGAGACTGCATAATATCCCATTGTATAGCTCTGCCAATTTTTTTTATTCATCATTGGACACAAGTTATTCTCATGTACTGACTGTTGTGAATAATGCAGCAATCAACATAGGGATGCGTATTTCTTTTCTGAGGTACTATTCTTGCTTTCTTCAGCTAAGTACTTGGAAATAAATTGTCGGAGTGTATGATATGATAGTACTATTTTTAATTTTTTGAGGAAGGTTTATATTTTTTTCCATAGAGACAGGATCACTTTTCATTTGCACCAGGAAATAGAAGTTTTCCAGTTTCTCTACGTCATGGCCAACATTTGTTATCTATTGGACTGTTTTTAATAACAGTTACTCTAATGGGAGTAATGTGATATCTCATTGTGGTTTTGATTTGTATTTCTCCGATAACTAGTGATGTTGAACATCTTTTTACACACCTGTTGCCCATTTGTATGTCATCTCGGGAGAAATTTCTGTTTGATTTGTCTATTTTTGTATTAATTTGTTTTTTGCAATTGAGTTCTAGAATTCTTAATGATTTTGAATATTAACTCTTTATCAGATACAGAGTTTGCAAATAATTTTTCCCATTCCATATATTACTGTTTCACCTTGTTAATTGTCCTCTCTGTTGCACAAAAACCTTTTCAGTTAATGTCCTATTGTATATTTTTTGCTTTTGTTACATGTGCTTTTGGTGTCAGATCCAGGAAATCATTACTGAGATCAATATGATGAAACTTGCTTTCTTTGTTTTATTCTAGTAGTTTTATAGCTTAGGGTCTTTAATCCATGTTGCGTTGATTTTTGTGTATAGAGTAAAATGTGTTCATTTTCACTCCTTTGTATGTGGATAGTGAGTTTTCCTTGAACCATTTGTTGAAAACCATTTCTCCCGTTGTATAAATTTGTCTTTGGCAGACTTGCCAAAGATAATTTATAGATGTACGAGTTTAATTCTAGGCTCTCTTTCTGTTCCTTTGATTTAGAGTCATGCCATTTCCATCCTATTTTGAGTTTTGTAGCTTCGTATATGTTTTAAAGTCAATAAATGTGAGGCCTGCAGCTTTGATCTTTATTCTTTAAGATTGTGAGAATTATTCAGAGTCCTTTGTGGTTTCATATGAATTTTAAGATTTTTTTCTATTTCTGCAAAAAATGTCATTGGAATTTTGATAGGGATTGCATTAAATCTATAGACCAATTTAAAGAAATATAGCCTATTAAATAATATTAGTGCTACTAATTCAGGAACACAGATATCTTTCTATTTTACCTTCTTTCAGCAAAATTTTAAAGCTTTCAATATACAAGTCATTGGTTATTCTTTTTGGTGCTATAGTAAATGGGATTGTTTTCTTAATTTCCTATTTGAAAAATGTGATTTATTTTTGTATGTGGATTTTGTATTCCACAGTTTTAATGAAGTCGTTTATTAGTTTTAACAGTGTTTGTGAAATCCTTAGAATTTTCCACAAATAAAATGAACGTCATCTGAAAGGAGAAATAATTGTACTTCATTTATGATTTAGATTATTTTTATATTTTCTTGCCTACTGTTCTAGATAGGACTTCCAGTCTTGCTATAATAGAAGTGGTGAAAGTGAGCTCTTTGTCTTGTTCTTGATAAAGGAAAATTTTCTGTTTTTCGCTACTGAGTATGATGTTATCTATGGGCCTTTCATTTATAGACTTTATTATGTTGAGATAATATCCTTCTATTCTTAGTCGAATGTATAAAACGAGAGTGCTGAATATTTTTAATGCTTGTATGGTATCTTTTGAGATGATCATGTGATTTTTTTACCATTTACTAATATAAATGAATCACATTTATGTATTTTTGTATTCAGTATCATTCTTGCTTCCCAGAATAAATCCTACTTGCTCATGGTATATGATCTTTTTTAATGCGCTGTTTACTTCAGTTTGGTAGTAATTTTGTTGTAGAGTTTTTGCATTGATTTTTATCAGGGATATTGGTGTATAGTTTTCTTTTTTGTAGTGTCTCTGGCTTTGGTATCAGAGCAACATTAACTTCATAAAATGAATCTGAAAGGACTCCTTTTGTTTTTGGACTAGTCTGAGAAGAATTTATATTAATTCTTTAAATATTTGGTAAAATTCTCCAGTGAAATCATGTAATCTTAGGATTTTCAAGTTTTCATCCAGAGATTTTTGATTACTGTTTCAATCTCCTAACTAGTTACAGGATTTCAGATTCTCTTTTTATTAATCATTGTCTTTTAGGTTGTGTGTTTCTAGAAATGTATCTATTTCCTCTAAATCATTCAATTTATTGGCATATAGTTGCTCATAGTAGTCTCACTATCAATTGTGTTTTTGTGGTATTAGTTAAAACGCTTCTTATTTCATTTCTGATTTTATTTGAGTTTTCTTTTTGTCATAGTCTAGTCAAGTGTTAGTCTGCTTTGTTGATCTCTTCAGATAAAAATTATCTCTTGATATTTTTATGCTATTTCTCTATTTTTCAGAGATTATTATTATTTTAAAGAAAGTTACAAGCAGGAATGAAGGCAAGTAGGCAGACAGGCAGGAAGAGAGAAGAGAAAGAAGTATCTCATTTTTTATTTTGTTGTTCATCTTGCTTGTTTCTCTGGCCCTGGGTTGTGAACCCAGGTCCCTGATATGTATATGAACTATGAGGCCCAAAACCACTGACTTAACCACTAAACCACCAGGGTACACCAGAAATTCTTTTTTTAATTTTATTGAAGAAACTGTGCATCTTTAAATTACGTAAGTGTAAAGTGTGCATCATTATAAATCAATATTTGTACATTTTGTCCATTTGTCATTAAGTTTACCACTAATAGTCCAATTCTATCCTACACATTATAATTGACCACTTTTATATAATTTGCTACCTCCTACCTCTTTCTCTTATAGTAGACTCTACTTTAACTCTATAGACTAAAAGTCTTTTTTAAAAATTGATTTGGTTCATTTATTTGGTTTCTCTATATATCACAAATGAGTGAAATCATATGTTTGTCTTCTTTTTTTGATGGCAAAGTACAGGCAGGAACAAAGTTGAGTAGAGAAGTAGGAAGGAAGGTAGGAAGAGAGAGGAGGAAGTAGCACTCCATTTAGTTGTTTCCCCTAGTCCCAAGATGTGAACTGAGATCCTTGGGATGTATGTGGACTGTGCCAACTGCGGGTGGCTGACCAAACTGCTACTCCACAAGGGCACGCCTTTCTTCTTCTGACTTAACTGCTAAACATAATTCCCTGTAAGTCTATCTAGCTTGCTAAAAATGTCAAAATTTCTTCTTTTTTAGTAGCAGAGTAGTAGTCCCTTACTTATATATGCCATCTCCTTATCCACTCATCTGTTGATGAACAATTAGATAGTTTTCAGTTCTCAGCTATTAAAAACAATGTTGCAATAAACATGAGGGGTTGATACACACCTCTCTGCAAATTAGTGTTTCCGTGTCTTTCACATAAATACCTCGGAAGTAGGATAGATAGCAAAATCAAATGGAATTCCAGTTCTTGATTTTTTGAGTAATCTCCATTCTGCTTTTGATAGCTGCACTGCCACCAGTGTATAAGGGTTCCTTTTGCATCCTCACCACTCCTGTCTTTTAATTGTCCTTCTCACAGGGGTTGTTGATCTCTCATTGTTTTAGTTTGCATTTCTGTAATAACAAAAGAGGTAGAATATCTTTTCCTGTGCTTTGTGGACATCTGTACATCTTTGGAGAAATGACTATTCCTATCTCTTACCTGTTTTGTACTTGAATTGTTTGTTTTTTCTGATGAGTGTTATGAATTCTTATATACTTCGAATATTAACCCCTATTGAATGTATGAAATGCAAATATGCAAATATCTTATCCTGTTCAGTAGTAAGGTTTTTTTGTTTTGATAAGAGTTTCTTTACTGTGCAGAATCTTTTTGGTTTGATGAAGTCTCATTTGTATATTTTGGTTCTTATTCCCTTGTCATTGGAGTCAAGTTCCCAACTACATCTCTTAGGTCAGTGTCAAGAAGCTTATCACCTAATGTATATTTTGTATGATCAATGGTTTCAGGACTTAATCTAAGCCTTAAATCCATTTTGAATTAATTTTTGTGTAAGGTATTTCAGAGTAGTCTAATTTTATTATTTTTCATGTGGTTGTCCAATTTTCCCAACACCATTTATTCAAGAGCCTGTTTGCCTCATAATACACTCTTGGTTTTTTTGTCTAAACTAGATTTCGGTGTATGTATGGGCTTACTTCTGGGCTCTAAATTCTGTTCTATTTATCTGTGTGTCTTTTTATTTCACTATCTTGCTCATTGATTGCTATTGCTTTTTTGTATAGTTTAAGTCAAGGAGTATGACATGTCTATTTTTGTTCATTTTTCTCAGGTTTTTTTTTTTTTTTTTTTTTTTTTTTTGGTTTTTTTTTTTTTTTTTTTTGTTATTTAGGGTCTTTTGTAGTTCTAAATAAATTTCATGATTTGTTCTTCTATTTCAATGAAGTATGTCTTTGAAATTTTGATGAGAATTACCTTATAACTGTATATTAAATTGTGATAGACCACTTTAACGATGTTAATTCTTCCAATCCATGAGTATAGAATATCTTTCTTAGTCTCTTTTAACAATGTCCTTTAGTTTTCTGCAAATATGTCTTTTACTTCTTTGGTTAAATTTATTTTAAGGTATTTTACTCTTTTTAATGCGATTGTAAGTGGGATTGTTTCCCTGGATTTTCTTTCTGCTAATTTGTTTTGTACATAGAAATGATACAGATGTTTATATTAATTTGGTAGTCTTCCATTTTTCTGTTTGCATTTCATATTTCTAACAGCTAACTGGAGTTCTTAGGAATCTCTATATTATGTTTTTTGCAAGTAGTAGTAGTTTTACTTCCTCTTTTCTAATTTGGATATCTTTATATCTTTTTCTTGTCTAATTGTACTGGCCAGGACTTCTAAAACCTTATTAAGTAATTGTGGTCAGAGTCGATATCCTTGACTTATTCCTGATCTTAGAGGAAAAGTCATCAGTTTTTCCCCATTGAGTATAATGTTAACTGTGGTTTCTCATGTATAAATTTAATATGTTGGTATATATTCTGTTTATACCCATTTTGAAGGGTTTTAGCATCAAAGGTGTTGACTCTTATCAAACACTTTTTCTGCATCTATTGGTATAGTATATAATTTATTCATTTTGTTTATGTGTTGTTCATGATCATTGATTTGCATATGTTGAAACATCCTTGTCTCTCTTGACTAATCTTGATGATGGTATATTTTTCTTTTAATGAGCTGTTGAATTCAATTTGTTAGCATTTTGTTGAGGATTTTTACATCAATATTCATTGAAGATATTGGTTCGTAATTTTCTTTATAGGCAATGTTCTTGTCTGGTTTTAGAATCAGGGTAATGTTGACATAGTGTTGGAAGTTTGCCTTCAATTTTTTTGGAAAAATTTAAGAAGGATTGGTATTAATTCTTTGAAAGTTTGGTAGAATTAACTTTTGAAACCATCTGATCCCAACTATTGCTTTTTGGAAGACCTTTTTTATTATTATTTCAATTTCTGTATTTGTAGTCAATCTGTTCAGTCTATTTTCCCCTGATTTAGTCTTAGAATGCTATATTTTTAATGAATATTTGCATTTCTTCTAGGTTGTTTAATTTGTTGCCATATAGGCGCTCATAATGCCATCTATTGATTTTTTGTATTTACATAGTAACTGGTTGTACTTTCTCTTCTGATTTTATTTTTGTTTTCTTTTTCTTTATAAATCTGGCAAATAGTTTATAATTTTATCTTTTTAAATCTTTTAGTATCACTAATTCTTTGAATTTTCATTTTTAAAATAACTTTTTTCGGTTTACATTGCTGTATAATTTGCAGGATATTGAATTCCTACTTCAGCCATGTGTTTTCACACCACCCCCACCACCAGGTTTCTGGTATCCTTTATCCCCACTATAACAACTCTTTCATTTTGTTGTGCTCCCCACCCGCCAGTAGTCACAGTCTTGCATCCTGTATATTTGGTTGTGATTTGTCCATTCATTTGTTTTGTTTTTATATTCCACCTATGAGTGATACCATCCTATACTTTTCTTTCTTTCTGGCTTAATTCACTAAGTGTTTTCACTTCCAGTTTATATCAGGTTATTCCAAAAGGCACAATTTCATTTTTTAAAATAGCTGCATAAAATTTCATGAGTATGTATACCACAACTTAATTTTTTTTGCCTGAGGTGTTTTAACTGAGACATAGACACTCTTTTTGAAATGTAAATCTAAGTTTAAAGTTTTAATATAATCAATGATACTAATTGAGATAATATTTTTGGTTATAACTAAAATTAACATATTTTTTCTACTAAGGACTAAAGAATTTTATTCAAACCATGAGCCCTTTCATGTTTGCCCTACGAGTACAAAGATGTAAAAGTTTTTTTATAGTAATGGTTATTATTTATTTAGTTCACAATACTGAATTTCATTTAGGATACTAAAATTACATCTCAGTCTTTATTTCACACCACACCTACCACCAGAGTCCAGTGTCCCTTATCATCACCTTTTCCTCTCACCGTCTCTACTACCCCCCAAAATCAGTCCTGAGTCCTGTTATTTTTGTTGGAATTTGTATGTTCATTTCTTTTATTTCATTATATTCCACATATGAGTGGAACCACTCTATTTCTTTTTATTTCTGACTTATTTCACTCAACATGACCCCTCCAGTTCCATTCAGATTGTAGCAGAGTACAATTTATTTTTTTTAATAGTGACATAGAATTTCATTAAGTATATGTACCATAGCTTCTTTATCCAGTCATCTGTTGATGGACATTTAGGTTGTTTCCATGACTTAGCTATGGTGAATTGCGCTGCTATGAATATAGGGGTGCAGATGTTTTTCCTGATTAGAGATTTTGTATCCTCTGAATATATGTCTAGGGGTGGGATTAATGGATCAAATGGTAAATCCAACTTTATTTGATTAAGGAATTTCCATATTCTTTTCCAGAGAGGTTACACCAATTTATATTCCCACTAACAGTGTAGGAGGGTACCCTTTTCTCCACTTCCCTTCCAGTCTTTTTTGATATAGATCTTTCTCACTGGTGTGAGATGGTATGTCATTATAGTTTTTATTTGTATTTTACTGATGAGTCATGTACAGCATTTTTTCAGTTGTCTGTAACTCAACTGTATCTTCTTTAGAAATGTCTCTATGTAGCTCTTTTGTCCATTTTTTTAGTGGGTCATTTGCTTTTTTATTGTTGAGATGTATGAGCTCTTTGTATATTTTAGAAATTAAGCTTTTATCTGATTAATGTTATGTGAATATCTTCTCCAATCCTATACATTGTCTTTGTTTTGGAGTGGTTTCTTTTGCTGTGCAGAAGCTTTTCAGTTTGATACAGTCTCAATTGTTTAGTTTTGCTTTGGTTTCTTTTGCTGTCTCTATTCCTCCCTCAAAGACCTCTTTGAGGTTGAGTTCACTCGAGGGTTTTCTCCACATTTTGTTGTAGGTATTTTATGGTTTTTGGCCTTATATCTATATCTATATCTTTAGATATATATGGATATGGATATATACATATATACATATATATATACACATATATTTGGCCAAAATATCCATTTTGAGTTGACATTTGTACTTGGTGATAATGGGTAATCTAGTTTTTTTCTTTCTTTTTTCACATGTCTTTCACTGGAAAGACTTTCTCATCACCATTTATTGAATAGACTTTCCTTCCTCCATTGAATGCTCTTGCCACCTCTGTGATAGACTAACTGCCCATATATGTATGATTTTATTTCTGGGCTCCATATTTGATTCCACTGACTACTGTATCTGGTTTCGTTCTATACAGTTTTAATGACACTTGCTCTGTAGTATAGCTTGAAGTCTGGAAGTATGATGCCTCCACTATTTTTTCTCTTAGAATAACTTTGGCTATTTGAGATGTAGGTTTTTGTGGGGATTTTTTGTGATTTCATACAAACATCAGTATTATTTGCTCCATTTCCTTGAAAAATGTCCCTGGGGTTTTGGCGTGAATTACATTGAACCTATATATTGCTTTGGGTAGAATAGCTAGTTTTACTGTTGTTTTATCTAGTCCATGAACATGGTATATTTTTTCATCTCTTTGTGTTTTCTTCTATTTCTTTTAAGGTTCTGTAATTTTCACTATAGAGGTCTTTTACCTCTCATATTGTCAGTTCCCAGGTACTTGAACTTCCTTGGTATCATTGTGAATAAGATTTCTTTCTTTATTTCTTTTTCCTCTACTTTGTTGTTTGCATATAGGAATGCTACTGATTTTTGTGTGTTGACTTTATATCCTGCCTTTTTGCTGTATCCATTTATTGTTTCTAGCAGACTTTTCATGGAGTCTTCAGGTTTTTCTGGGAAAAGTTTCAAGTCACCTTTATTTCTGCTAATACTTTTATTTCTTCTTTTCCAATTTGGATTCCCATAATATCCTTTTCTTACTTAATGCTCTGGCAAGACTTTCAGAACTATATTAAGTAGTAGTAGTGATAGTGGGCAACCTTGTCTTGTTCCAGATCTTAGTGGAAAGGCTCTCAGTTTTTCACCACTAATAACCATATTGACTGTAGGTATTCATATATTGCTTTTACTCTGTTGAGGTATGTGCCTTCTATTACTATTATGGTGAGGGTTTTTCATGATGAATGGATGTTGAATGCTGTCAAATCTTTTTTCTGCACCTATTAAATTGTCATGTGATTTTTAATTTTCACTTTGTTGATGTGTATCACCTTGACTATTTTGCATATTTGGAACCATTCTTGCATCCTTGAAATAAATCCAACTTGGTCATTGTATATAATTTGTATATAATTTTTTTGATGTGCTATTGAATTCTATTTGCCAGAATTTTGTTGAGGATTTTTGCATCTATATTCATCAGTGATATTGATCTGTGTTTTTTTTTTTTTTGGTATGTCTTTGTCTAATGTTAGAATCAGGCCTAACTTTTTTATCTGGTCACTCGTTGATGGATATTTTGGTTGTTTCTGGATCTTAACTATTATGAATTGTCTTACCTATGTATATATGGTTTACATATTTTTTTTCTGCTAAGTGTTTTTGCATTGTTTGTATATGTGCCTAGGCATGACATAGATGATTTAAGTGGTAATTTTATCTTTATTTTGGGGAGGAGTCTCTATTCTGCTTTCCAAAGAAGTTACACTAATTTACATTCCCACCAACAGTGTAGGGGAGTTTCTTTTTCTCTACATGATTTCCAATACTTACTGTTTCTAGTATTTGTGATATAGACCATTTTCACTGGTGTGCAATGATATCTCATTGTTGGTTTAATCTGAATTTCTTTGGTGGTGAGTGATGTAGAGCATTTTTTCATGTGTCTGCAGGCTTTTTCAGTGTCTTCTCTAGAAAGCTGTCTCCTCAGCTATTCTTCCCATTTTATGTGGTTGTTTGCTTTTTTGTTGTTGAGAACTTTATATATTTTAAATGTTAAGTTCTTACTTGATTTATGTACAAATCATCTTCCATTCAGTAGGTTGCCTTTTTGTTTTAGTGGTATTTCCTTTCACTGTACAGAAACATTTTAGTTTGATATAGTCCCATTGTTTAAATTTTATTTTAGCTTCCTTTCCCATAGGTGGGCCTTCCCCAAAGACATAACTTTGTGATTGGTGTCATGTAAGATTTTCCCCACATTTTCCTCTATATAGTTTCTAATTTATATATATATTTAGATATTTAATCCATTTTAGGTAAATTTTATATATGAGACTAATAAGTAATTAATTTCATTATTTTTTGAAAATGGCTGGCTAATTTTATAGCACTATTTGTTAAATAGATTTTTCCTCCTCCATTGTAGGTACTTGGTTCCTTTATTTTATCGATTAATTGCCCATATAGATGTGTTTTTTATTTCTTGGCTTTCAATTTTATTCCACTGGTCTGTGTCTATTGTTCCAATACCATATTGTTTTGATGGTAAACACTCTGTAGTATAGTTTAAAGTTAGGGAGTATGATTCCTCCATGTTTCTTTCCTGAAGATAGCTTTGGCTATTTGAAGTCTTTCGTGGTTCTGTACATGTTTTAGTAATGTTCATTCAATTTCTTGAAAAATGAGATTTTGATATTTTGATAGTAGTTGTATTATATCTATATATTGCTTTGGATAATAGAATGTTATCTTCAAATAACAATAATTTTATTCTTTTCCAATTTAGATAGCTTTAATGTTCTTTTCTTGCCTTTTTGCTCTGGTCAGAACTTCTAGAATTATGTTGAGAGTAAGCATCCTTGTTTTATTTCAGATCTTAGAGGGAAAGCTTTCAGTTTTTGTTATTGAGTATAATGTCAGCTGTGAATTTGTCATATATGTTTTTTTTTTATGTTGAGGTATGTGCCTTCTATTCCCATTTTAGCAAGAGTGTTTATCATAAATGGGTGTTAAATCTTATCATATGTTTTCCTGTATCTATTAATATGATCATGTAATTTTTGTTTTCCCTCTTATAGATGTAGTTATGTTTATTGATTTGCATATGTTGAAACATTCTTGCATCCCTGGAACAAATTCACTTAGTCAAGTGGTATAATTTTTTAGTATGTCATTGAATTTGGATAGCCAAGACTTTATTGAGTATGTTTCATCTATATTCATCAGTGATTAATTTTTTTTGGTGATGTCCTTGTTTGATTTTGGAATAAGTATATCAGCCTCTTCGCATGCATTTGAAAGTTTTATATCTGCTTCAATTTTGTGGAAGCATTTAAGAAAGATGGGTATTAGATCTTTGAATTTTTTATCACATTTTCTAATGAAGTCCTCCAGTCCTAGGTTCTTTTTTTTTTTTGAGGAGCAATTTTTTATTACAACTTCATTTTCTACACTTTTGCAACTGTATGTTTAAATTATGTGTCGTCCTGTATTGATTTAGGAAGTTTGTAGGATTTTTAAAATCTGTCCATTTCTTTAAGATTGGTGACTTGGCATAGAGTTATCCATAGTAATCTCATAGGATACTGTGTATATCTGAAATGTCAATTGTAATTTCTGCTTTAATTTCTAATTCTTGTTATACAGATTTCCTCTTTTTAAAAACAATGAGTCTGGCTAAGAATTTTAGAAATTTTGTATATTAAAAAAATAAACAGCTCTTATTTTCATTGATCTTTTGAAAAGTCTCATTGCTTTTCATTTCATTTAATTCTACTCAAATTTTGATTTCTTTCCTTCTGATATTTTTATTTTACTTGCTCTTTTTTTAGCTTTTTTCCAGCTATATAGTTAGCTATTTCATTTTAGATATCTAAGTCTTTTATGTGCACTTGTATTATTATAAACTTTATTTTTATAACTGTTTTTGCCACATCCTAAATGTTTTGGTATTTTGTCTATTTATTTTCATTTGTTTTCAGATAATTTTTAATTTTGACTTAAATTTCCTTATTGATCAAGCAATTGTTTACTCTCCACACCTTTGTGGTACTTCCAGTTTTAATTTCTAGTTTCACATCCATGCCATGGGAGAAGCTGTCTATAATTTCTGTCTTGCCAAATATAAACCTGTTTTATGTCCCAGGATATGTTCTGTTATTGAGCATGTTCCATGAGATGAATGGATAATATTTTTATTGGGGTAGAAGACTCTGTATATGTCTTTTAGGTCCCTAGGATCTGTTATGTCATTCGGACCTTTATTCCTTCATTGATTTTCTGCTTGATAATCTGTTTTGATATAAGTGGAGTATTGAAATCCCTTGCTATTATAGTGTTGCTGTTAATGTCTCCCTTTGGGTATGCTGGTATTTGATTTATATGTTTATGTCATCTGTCATTGGGTGTATACATATATTAATTACAGTTATTTCTCCTTGATGGAGTAACCCTTGACCATGACCATCTTTACTCATATTACCCTTTTTAGTGATGTCTGTCTTATCTGAAATTATTATTGCAGTTCCTGACTTTTTCTCCCTGTTACTTTCCCATAGCCCTTCACTTTTCACCTGTCTTTGGATCTGATGTGGGTTTCTTATAGGCATTATATTAATGGGTCTTGTTTTTTATCAATATAGCCATTTTGAGTCTTCTGACTCAATCTATTCACATTGACTGTGATTATTGATGTGCATGGCTTTGTTGATGTCTTTTGGTGCTTTGTTTTCTGTTTGTTTGTCCTTGGGTGTTTTTCAATGTTTATTCTGTTTCTGTTTATCTGTATAAAGCTATATAGCTATAAAATTAGATTTTGTGACTGCTTTGTTTCATGTCTAACTTAACCCATCTAGTATTAGTCTTTTCTAAGCTGACATTTTATTTTCCATGTTGTTTCCCCTCCTTTAGTGTTTTATGTATTTTTTCTCTTCTGGTGATCCTGCCTTTGTTTCTGATTCTATTTTACTGTTTATCACCATTCTCAGCATTTGGTGTTTTTTGTCTTTACATTTCTTATTGTAGAACTCCTTTCAGTATTTCTTGGAGGGTTGGTTTAGTGTTGGAAAAAATCAATTTGCTTTTGTTTTTTGTTTTGTTTGATTTTGATTTTGGTTTTCTTTTCCCTAGCCCCATGTCTTGAACCTGGGTTCTTGGGCTCTACACAGCCTGTACCTTAGCTGCCGAGTCACAGGAGTGTGTCAAGTACTTTAACTCTTGTTTATTATTGTAGACTTATTTCTTCTTCACATGTGAATAATAATTCTATAATTTAATGTCTCCTTGGTTGTAAGTTTTTATCTTTTATTATTTTGAATGTATTGTTCCACTCTTTTCTTGCTTATAGTGTTCCTGCTGAGAAGTTTGATGATAGACTTATAGATGTAACTTTAATAGGTTATGTTTCTCTTTTCTCTGGCTGCCTTTAGTATTTTTTCTTTATTGTTGGCTTTTGATAATTTTACTATAATGTATCTTGCAGGTCTTTTTACATTTAAGAATTCAGGTATTCCATTGGCTTACTGGATTTCCGTATTTTTTTTTGTGATATATGGGAACTTCTCTGCTGTTAGTTTTTTAAGCAAATGTTCTGCTCCTTTCTCCCTCTTATTACTCTCAGAGATACCCATTATCCTTATGATAACTGATATTTATTGCAGATTTTCTTCATATTTTCTCCATCTCATTGCCCTCTCCTCTTCCATAAGTGTCGTCTCTGTTTTTGTCTTCAAGTTCAGAGATATGTTGCTCTGTATTATTGAGCCTGTTTATGGAGCTTTCCATGTAAGTCTTCAATTCATTGATTGTACTTTTATGTCTTCCAGATATGCTGGGCTTTTTTAAATAGCCTCAATCTCTTTAGTGAAGTAGTCCTTATAATCTATCATTTATTTTCTGAAGTCGTATACTTACCTTTAGGTAGTTAGTTCTGTATCCTGTAAATCATTCCGTTTTTTCATAACTATCGTTCTGAATTCTTTATCTGTTAGATTGCCCCAATCAGTGAATTTTGATTCTACTCTAGGGAGCTTCTGGTATCTTCCTCTCCTTGAATCATTAGTGTTTTGATTTTTGGTGATTTGAATTTTGTCATGGCCTGCCTTCCCTACACTGTACCAGACAGGTTGTCTGTTGGTATCGGGTAAGAGATACACTGCTCCTCCCCTTCCTCATTGGCAGTGTATGGGTGAGCTGATTCCACCTGTGTCGAGCGGGCAGGGTGCATTGCTCCTCCCCTTGCCTGCTGGGCATGAATGGGTGGCTTATCACTTTGACGTGCATCAGTAAACATAATGGATGAGGTTGATAGGCATCAGATGGATGGACTGAATTGTCTTTTGGATCTCAATTCTGTTGAAAATTCTGTTCTAATTATTATTTTCTTCCTTCTACTGACTTTCAGTTTCTTCTTTCTGGTTTCTCTAGGTGAAAGCTTAGGTTTTTTTATTTGCAAGATTTCTAGAGAACCCTCTATCACTAAAAATATTTACTAGTACTACTTTTGCTACATATCATAAGTTCTGATAAGTCATGTATTCATTTTTATTTGACTTCAGGTTTTTTTAAATTTCACCCTTAATTTCCTCATTTATCCAATAATTGTTCAATAATGTGTTCATTCTCCACGAATTTATGGTTCCCCCCATTTTCTCTTTTTAGTAATTTCATGCCATTATTATCTGAAAAAAGGCTGATGTGATTTCAGTCTCTGTAAGTTTGTTGATATTTATTTCCCAACATATGGTCTATAGTTGAGAATATTCCAAGAGCACTTAAACATAATGTATAATCCATTGTTTTCAAGTAAAATACTCAACTAATCTGCCACTGAAAGCCATTATTTCCTTCTCTCTTTAGGTCTGTTAACAATTCGCTTGATATATTTTGATGCTTCTATGTTGGGCATGTGCATATTAGTTTCACATTTTCTGTTGTAGCAATCCTTTTATCTTTGCATTATGTCCATTTTTGTTTCTTAATACCTTTCTGCTGGAAGCCTATTTTATGTGATATGAATGTAGTAGTACCTGCCTTTTTAAATTCTTCATTGGCTTGGATTACCATTTTCATTCCTTTACTTTAAGTCTATGTCTGTCTAACTCAAGTGAGTCTTTTTTAAGAAGTATGAAATTGAGTTGTTGGTTTGTTTTTTGTTTTTTTTTTAACTCCATCCAGTCACTCTGTGCTTTTGGTTGATGAGTTTATTCCATTTACATTCAGGGTGATTACTGACCAATAAGGGCTTGCTACTGCCATTTTGATTTCTGGTTTCTGGTTTTATATATTTTTATTTTTTATTTAAATAGAAAATATTTTAACATTTCTTAGAAATGAATGTCATGGGAGCAAAGTCCCATGAGAATCCCATGAGCTTTTGTCGGTTTATGTCTTTATTTCGCCCTCTGAGAGCTTTTTATTACATAGCATTATTTACTTGCAGTTTGTATCTTCAAGTATTTTGTGTGTATTTCTTTACTGTCTCCTGCTCTGTAGATATTCTGATGTTAGACTGCTAGGAGTATCTATACATGTTATTTACTTATTTCCTCCTGGCCACTGTTTATATTCTGTCTTCATCTTGGATTTTTGATAGTTTCATTATTATTTGTCATGGTGTTGATCTCCTTGCTTTAAATAACCATATGTTCTGTTGGCTTCATTTACTTATATATTCAGTTCCTTCCCGAGGTTTGGGAAATTTTCTACTATTATTTCTTTGAATACGTTCTCTGTTCCCTTCTCTCTCTTCACCTTCAGGGATGCCCATTATTCTTATATTGTATTTTCTAATAGACTCAGATAGCTTTTAGAGTATTTCTTCACTGCTTAATGTTTATCTTTTTCCACTTGGTCTGTTTCTGTTTTTCTATCCTCTAGATCACTAATCCATTCCTCCATCGATCAATTCTGCTTCCGTAGATTTCTAAAGTACTCTTGATCTTTTTATTGAATCTTTACATCTATGTTATTTAAGTCTTCTTATGTAACGCTTCAACTTCTGCTTATTGATTTTATTTTTGAATTCATTTGCATGTTTTCTTGAGTACTTTTCAATTCTTTGAACTATTTCGAGTGTTCTTTTAACTCTTTGAGTTTCTTTATGATTGATTATTTGAATTCTTTATCCACTAGATAGTCCTCTATGTCTTCAAATTTGGTTTCTGTGTAGTTGTTATTTTCTCCTCGTGATGTCATAATACCTTAAAGCCTCAGACGTTCCTGTGTTTGTTTCCTTCTCATGAAATCCTTGGAACAGAACTGCTAATCTTTTCTTTTACCAGCAGGGGTAGCTCTGACTTTATTTTATATTTTGACCCTTGTTTTTTCACCTACTGAATGGGTGGATAGAGGACTATTGTTGTGTGGGAGAGGGGAAATTAAGGTGGGGATTGGTAACTGTTTTGGGGGGCTGCAATGTCATCTCTTTTTTTTTTAATTTGGGTGAACTTTACTCTCTGGAATTCTACACCTGTTTCTTGACAGACTATTGGCTGTGGTGATATAGCACTTAACTGCTCAGGCATGGAATTCAAAGGCTAGAGGAGGGTTATTGCAGTCCTCTCTTGTGGTCCTCGCTGGGATTCTAATTGGTATGGAGATAGTAGTTCTGACCTTAATTCTGACTCCTTAATTCTGACTCTTTGGGCTTTGCCCAAGGGGAGTATGTGTGTCAACACACATTCTTTGCTCTCCCCTCGAGAAAGATTCCACTTCTATCTCAGTCTTCTTTGGTTCACAGCTGCCATGTTTGCTATAGCAGCTGCAACCATGGTAGCCTGCATGCATCTCAGCCCACTTTCATTCTCACAAATGAGTGGAATTCTTGAGAAATCTTTCAGACAATGCAGTGCCTGTTGTTCCTTGAAGTTTCAGGATGCTTCAGCTTCAACTTTGTGCTGTGGAATTCCCTCCCTGACATTGCTTCTATGCACAACTCCTAGTTTTTCTCTTAGAAGTAGGCTGGAAATATCTGCTGTCTCCATCTTGGTTCCTCTTTTCTATTGTTTTTCTCTTCTCTGCTTTATTTATTCTGCTATAGCCTTTATGTTTTCTTCCTAATGCTAACTTTTTGCTTAGTTTGTTATTTTTCTTGTTTTGAGAGTTGTAAAGTAAGGTTATTTATTTGAAATCTTTCTTTTTTAAATTTAGATATTTATCACTGTAAACTTGCATCTTTGTATTGCTATTTCTGTATCCCATAGTTTTGGTGGTGCGCTTTTATTTTCATTTGTCCATTTTGTATGTTTCCTTTGCTTTCTCTTTGATCCATTGTTGTTTGTTGTTTATTTTTACACATTTGTGAATTTCTTGTTTTCCTTCTGCTGTTGGTTTTTAGTATCATTCCTTTGTGATCAAAAAAGTTGTGTTATTTCCTTTTTTTTTTTAATCTGGAAAGACTATTTTTATGTGTGACTTAACATGTTCTCTATCCCAGAGAATGTTCTGTGTGCACCTGAGAAAAACATGTAGTCTTCTCCTATTAGGTCAAGCGTTCTTTAATATTCACTAGTTAATTTGCTTTAAGTGACGTTTATTAATTTTCTGTCTGGATGTTTGTCCATTATTGGAAGTTAAGTATCTTCACTGTTATTATGTTTCTCTCTATTTGTCCATTCAGTTATGTTAATATTTGCTCTGTTAATTTTGGGGGTACTCAGGTGCACATATCTTTTTAATTGTTATTTCTTCCTCTTAAATGTAAAAAATATAAAGTTTAAATCTGGTGGATACTGTGGATACTGGATGTGTGTGTATGTGTGCGTGCATGCAGGTAATTTAGTGAATCTGTTCTTTAGCTATGTAATTTGTGAAGCAATGCAGTTGTTCTCTGCCATTTAATCTTCACAACAGTGAGCATACAAAAAATTCTACTTGATGGTAATAAATAAAGTTCAGAATTGGAGTATATTGACATTAAATTTAAAGAGGACTTAAAAATCGATGTTTGACAAAAATGTAAAAAGAAAGGTCCTCACATTACTAGCAGAAAAGTAAATTGACACAAACTTTCTGAAAGATGTGCATTACTTGTCTATAAGTGCTATTTTATGCATATATAAACATATTCATAATAGTTTCAAAATATGCTCTATGTTTTGATGCAGTAATTCAAGGTTAAATGACTTTGATAATTTAGGGTGATTAATATACAATTTTAAGTGTAGTGAAAAATGGAGTAAAAACTGAAAATAATGAGATATCAAATACTTTAATATTATGCCAACATTAAAATCATGTTTTTAGCAATAATAGCCTGACAAAATGTGACTAAAGCATTAAGTACAAAAATTAAATTTACAGTGTGATTCCACATTTGTTTATTTGTGTGTATGTAGATAGATTTATATATGTATATATGAATAATACACCAAAATATTTAAGTGATTATTATTTTTATTTTCTTTGTTACATTGTTACTATTTAACTAAATTTTCTATCATGTCCATTTAATCTTTTTTATGTAAAATAGAAAAAATATAAATAAATTCAATGATATTATGTAATTATCTTCAATTGAGTGGAAAAGAATGAAAGCTTAGATATACTATTCAGCAATAGCTAGAAGGGCACACTGTACCAATCTCTAGAACAGTTTTTCTAGTCTCTCCACATCTCCTTCCCCACCTTCAACTTCTCATCAATACACCCAGAAAGACATTTATTTTTTGGCTCCTCATGCAAACTTTGATTCTACCTCAATTCCATTTGTATTTATGCCTTGAGTCTGCAATGAGGGTATTGATGATTAGAGAATAAAGATCACAGTGCTATTATTTTTAAGTGCAAATAAACAAAATTTTAAAAAGAAAATCTTTCACATAATATACCTGACCTGTTTCCATGTCTGGTGACCTTCCTCAGTGGAAGGAAAGCAATGAGCAATGTTTCTTCCCATGAAAGCACAAGAACAAAGGTCATGGAAAACTCTTCCTTTAATGCTGTCTTTCCAAAGCTGTAAGCCTGCACACACTTTAATGGTGAGCAGGGAAATGGATAGACTCTTTCAGGAGAACTGTTCACTGCATGTACTGAAAATGGTTAAGGTGCAGAGCTTTCATAACAGATGCTGCTAACTACTTGCTAATATTCATCCTCCTAACAGAACCTCTTAAGCTTTGTCAGTGGCCATATGCCCAGACTTAAAAATTCCAGCCTTCCTGTTATCAGGGTTTGCCTTATGAAACAATTCCAGTCAGTGATACATAAACGTAAATCTATACAGGAGATTCTGAAAATTTTACTTTTCTGATATAAAATGGAAATGCTTTCCTTTCTCCTTATCAACCCCTCCAACAATTTTCCTACCTGAGAGCAAAATGCAGTGCCCAGAGGGGAAACAGCCCTTTCGTTCAGGAAAGGAAAAAGGCTCAAAGGGTAGAACAGGAAGGAAGGGAAATTTAATCCTTTTTTTTTTTTTTTTTTTTCCATTTCTGCTCCAGGTCTGCACTTCATCATCCAAATTCTTAGTTATGAAAAACAAATAACTTACTTAGATAAATCAAAGTTACTTTCACACACAAACTGGATATATTCCTAAAATACACCCTTTAGCACAATAATCATTTTATAGAAATGTGTTCAAGGACATGGACATCTAGGAGCATGAAGAGATCGACACAGGATGTGCACTGCAGCATTGCTTATGACATGAGGAAGCTGGAAACAATCCTATTGTTCCTCAGTTAAATAAATTATGGGACAGCAGTGCTCTTGATTATTAGGTAGGCATTAAATATAATTATTTAGAGTTATATTTATTGACAAAGAAAGATGTTGAAACCTACAGTTAAGAAAAAAAAAAGCAAAACATCCAGTAACATAATTTCATTTATATAAATTGAATATCTGTGTATGTACATATGCACCTAGAGATATCTTTAGAATTTTAATCTAAATATTTACAATGTTGGCTTATCTTTGGGTAATTTGATTTTTCCCTATTTTTCTTTTTCTTTTATTTTACAACTATTTTCTGATTTGTGGGTTTCTTTTGACCTGCTCATGTATTTTGTAAATTTATTTCATAATAATTAAAACAAGCCGTTTTCATTGTGAAAATAAATAAATGGCAGCCACATAAGCAATTCTTTAGGAGGCAGATTACAAGAAAAGGAAATCAGGCTCCTTTGTGGCACTAGTTCCTCCACAGAAAGTTCTAGAGCAATCTGTGTTTAAAAGGAAAAATTAAAAGGGAAACCAGAAAGTAGAACTGTTTTCACTAGTACTCACAAAAGGGAGCTCCAGAGAAGAGGAGGCAGGTGAGGGAAACAACAGAGAAGAGAACAGAGAGTGATACTCTGCTTATAGGAAAGAAGAGATGAAGAAGTTTCTGGAAGTTAATAGTGCTGAAAGATTCTGAAAGCTCACAGTGCTGAAAGATTCAAAAGTTTTGTGGAATTGCAGGACTCTATCAGGCTTCTAATCACTAGGGACTTTTTTTGGTGGAAAGGAGGAAGATCCACAAACTAGAATACAAGCAAAGAGTGTTCAGGAGCCCTAGCTCCCTGGCTCCCTAGGCTCTTACTTCAGCTCAAATTGTATTGAATATATAGCTCGTTATATTATTTACTTCAGGAAGATGAAAAATAAGTAAACTTAATGGTGACTCCATATTTTGCAGTTTAATAATCACAAAGTTTACTAAACTTTTCCTGGGAGGTATGCAATATACTCACGAAGAGGTCATTAGAGACACATAAAATAATTTTTAAAATCTACATTCATATTCATAGTCCTTTACATGGAATCTTTAAGTCGTCCTATACATTCTTGTCTTTGCAGGTGATTCATCAAGGGCATGCCCCATGCTTTTGCCAGCCGCTTGGTCAAGAACTGTTATTTTTGACTCAACCTTATGCTTGAGGAATATAGGACATGTTCTGTCAAATGGAAATTTGTAGGTCTCTTTCCTCATGAAATTGTACAACAGATTTGTGAAACAGATTATGGCATTCTGTTAGTTATTTTACCCCAGAATTATCTCACATCAATGAATCTGAATTCTTTTTTTCAACCTAAATAATCTAGATAAAAGATATGACAGAGAATCATTCACACTATCAATGACTTATAAAAATTTGACTTAAGGTAAGTTTCAACATGATGTTTCAACTATTCATCAACAAAAACGAATACGCACACACACGACATGCATTATGTGAGAAAAGAGAAAAACCCAGCAAGCTTTTAGCATGGAAAATTGAGGAGACAGCACACAACCTGATATTTTTCAATTAACACCCTCTATGTTTCTTCAGTCCCACAACCTGTCTGAAACTAATGAAACCTTTTCTACATGCTGCCTCAGTTTGTATGAATCAATCCAGAGTGTGAGAAAGAATGGAACGAACAAATTCTTCTCTCTAGTCATAGGCACTGATGTATAAAAATCACAAAGTTATAAAATAACAAACATAAGAAAATACCGTAAACTACATCAAAACATCCCTGTGGGAATTGCACAAAAGAAGACTGGATTCAGGAAAACAATTGAAGTAAGAATTTAAGAATTAATTTAAGTAAGGATTAATGTGAGTAAGAATCTAATTAAAAAAAAAAAAAACTTCTTCAGCCCAGATCAAATAATCATCATGACTATGAATAATTCTTTTTTTCCAAATAACTTCTATGGCACCCCTATCCTAAAATAAATTGCTGTTGCACTTTCCAGAGTCCCCAGAAGGAAAACCTTATTGATAAGTGGTTTTTAAAATTCTGATTGGAAAATATACTTGCACCAGCATAAATCTCCTGTGTGTACATTATATGCCCCCAAATCAGAACTTATTAAAACCCCCTTCTGACAATCTCTATAGATGTTTCAGTCACACATTTTGTGTTTTTAACCCCAAATCGCAGTGCTTGTCACACCTTTTTTACATTGGTGAGAAGCAGAGACAGATGACAATAATTGAACATGAAGTTGATTTTTTTAATTTATTGATTCTGAGCAAAAAAACAAAAATACTTCACATGCTATTAAAACTTAGAAACATAGTCCTGTTTTTAAAGTCCTTTCTTTAAAAGAAAAAAATATTATGTTTCCTTGGATCCATTTGTATTTCTGGTATAATTCATCTTTTAAGATTGTATAAACAAACATGAAAAGTATTGTTCCTCTAGATATATCAGCACTGAATGAGTCGTCATTCTACTCCTGAAACACTTTCTTTACTGAGCATGAGACTCAGTGTTTCACCCATTTCATGTGCCTATGACATAATTCTATGGGGAAAACTTAGTCAACCAGATTGTGAGATGTGTAGGGAAACAGAATGTATATAGAATGCCAAAACAATGTGAAAATCTTCCACTGATCTTTGAGAGAAGACAGAATCTATGAAATGGAGAGATAGAGAATGTCTGTCTGCTAGTAAGATCTGCCAGAAAGCAAATTCTTATGTGAAGGACTCCATACCATCTCAGCCTGAGTTCACATGAAGATCCTTGAGAAAACTCTCACACTTCTTCCTATTTTCCTTCTAAGTTTTCATCACCCTCAAACAGTTGAAATCCTTTTCTCACTCTAAGTTCTATCCTTACCCTTACAACTTGAAATAGTCATTTCCCCTGGTTAATACTTTTCCACTTCATTTTCACATCCTTTCTACTTTATCAATCAGTAGCACTCTTTTCTTTTTATATCAACAATCTAAATACCCTTATTTCTGTTCTTCATTTTCATTATAATTACCTGTAATCTGACTCCTGACTCTAACATCATTACCAGTGACCTCCCCTGCTTACCAGATGCCATGACTTTCTGTCAAGCAATATCATTGATCTTTCTGGGGCATTGGATCTTTCTGGAACATTCAACAGGAAACATTCTCCTCCCCTATCACTTTAACTTTCATTACCCTTCTCTTCCCTATAATCCGTCTCTCTTCTTTCTCATTTAAAATTTTTAATTGAAGTATAGTTGATACATAACATTATATTTGTTTCACGTGTTCAACAAAATGATTTAACATGTAAAATTGTTGCAGGTGGAATGCTTGGGTTTTTCAGTGTAGTCCAAGAAAGAGTTTCAGGAACCTCATGTTGATGAAACACAGAAAGTTTATTAAAGGGGAAGGCACATCGGGGTTCTGGGCAGTAAAGCTACAGCTGGGCTGGGGTCATATGTATCCTAAAGGTGGAATCTTCCAGTTGTGTATCTCATAGTAGTTACTTTTCTTAACATTTTGCTTAAGGGAGATTGTTATACATCCATAATAGTTGGTTTTGTTTTTGTTTTTGTTTTCTATTTCATTGTTATAATTTCCCTTACAGTCTTAGAGTTAGAGATTTACTATTATGGTCTGTTTTCCCATCCTTCCTCCCACCTTTAATTTGATCCCTCACTCTATTAGCTCTCTGACCCTTATCAAAATGATGAACAAAAATGTCTAGTCAATACTCATCACCACACTTACTTCTATTTTGCCTTGTTAGAATTTTTACGATCTACTTACTCTCTCAGCAACTTTCTAGTATGCAACACAGTATTTACTATATTCACGATGTGATACCTTATGTTCTGGTGACTTATTTTATAACTGGAAGTTTGTACCTTTTGTCCCTTAATCTTTTACTCAGACTATACGCCCCCCATCTGGCAACCACCAACCTATTATCTGTATTTATAACCTGGTTATTTTGTTGTCATAGTTTTGACTTGTTCTTTTTTTTTTTTAATCTTGCTTATAAGTGATCTCATACAGTATTTGTCTTTATCTGTTTCACATAGCATGTTTTCACTGTCCATCCATGCTGCCACAAAGGCAAGATTACATTCTTGTTACAGCTGAGTAATATTCCATTTCAGAGAAAAAACACATCTTATTTATCCATTCATTCATCAGTGAACACTTAGGATATTTCCATAGCTTGGCTATTACAGATAATATTGTAATGAACATGACCAGCATATATCTTTTCGAGTTGGTGTTTCATTTCTTTAGATAAATATCATAAGTGGAATTGCTGAGACATATGGTAGCACACTTTTTAAATTTTTGAAGACTTTCCATACTCTTTTCCATACTAGCTGCACAATTTACAGGCCTCCCAATAGTACACAAGGATTTTCTTTTCTCAACAATCTTGCCACAATTGTTATTTTTTGTCTTTTTCAGAAATGATAATCATTCTAACTAGTGTAAGGTGGTATCTCACTGTGATATTTTTTTTAATTTACCTGAGAAGTGATGTTGAGTATCTTCACATGCGCATTGACTTCTTTGAAAACATGTTTTAGTCCTCTCTCCAGTTATTAATGGATTGTATCTTTTCTTGGTAATCCTTGTATGAGTTTATTATATGTGTTGGATGTAAGATATGACTTGCAGATATTTTTCCCATTCAGTAGGATGCCTTTTCATTTTGTTGATGATTCCCTTTGCTGAGAAAAAGCTTTTTGGTTTGATGTAGTCCAACTTGTTTACTTTTCATTTTGTTAACCTTTGCTTTTAAAGTAAGATTCAGGTAACATTGCTATGACCAATGTCAAGGAGGTCCCTACCTGTTTTCTTCTAAGAGTTTTATGGATTCTGGTCTTATATTCAAGTGTTAAATCTCTTTGAGTTGATTTTTGTGTATTGTGTAAGATTATAGTCTATTTTCATTATTTTACATATAACTAACCAGTTTTTCCAGTACTGTTTATTGAAAAGACTGTCTTTTCCCCATTGTATGTTCTTGTCTCCATTGTCATAAATTAATTGACCATCTGTACGTGGGTTTATTTCTGGGCCCTTTGCTCTGTTCCAGTGATCTGTGTTTTCTATGCTAATACAATTTTAATTATTATAGATTTGTAATATATGAAATCAGATGTGATGCCTCCATTTTGTTTTCTAAAGATTGCTTTGGTTCTCTGGAGACTTTTGTGGTTTTACCCAAACTATCAGATTATCTTTTTATTTATGTGAAAATGCCATTGGAAGTTTGAAAGGGATTGCACTGAATGTTTACATTGCTTTGGGTAGTAAGGATATTTTGACAATATTAATTTTTACAATCCAATAACAGAATATTTTTTCTATTTATATCTTCAGTTTCTTTCATCAACATCTTACATCTTTTGATATACAAATCTTTTACCTCCTTTTTTAAATTTACCCTAGGTCTTTTATTCACCTTAATGTGATTGTAAATGTGATTGTTTTCTTATTTTTCTTTCTGATAGTTTATGTTTAGTAGATGGAAGTGGATTGGATATCTCTACATTTATTTTGTATCCTGAAACTACTAAGTTCACTAGTTCTGTTTTTTTTTGTAGAGTTCTTATGTTTCCTAAATGTTTAATCATTCTTCTGTAAATAGTGACAATTTTGCTTCTTTCCAATTTGGATGCCTATTTGTTTTGTTTATTTGTCTAACTTTTATTACTAGGATTTCCAGCACTATTTGAAGAAAAGTGCAAGACTGGGCACCTTTGTCTTGTTCCTGATCTTAGAGGAAGTGTTTGATTTTCCCCATTGAGTGTGATGTTAGCTGTGAACTTGTCATATACAGCTATTGTAATGTTAATGTACAGTCCCTTTATACCCACTTTGTTGACAGATTTTTATCATAAATTGATGTTGAATTTTGTCAAATGTTTTTTCTGCATCTATTGAGGTTATCATCTGAATTTTATCCTTCTTTTTATCAATGGGATATATCATGTTGATGGATTTGCAGATGTTGAACCATCTTTGCATTCCAGGAATAACTCCTACTTCATCACCACATGTTATTCTTTTCATGTATTTTATTTGGCTTGCAAATATTATTTGGTTAGTTAGTAGGTTCATTTTCACTGTCTCAAATACTCTATATAGCTTTCAATTTTGAAAGGTTAATCTGCTAGGTATAATATTTTTGGTTAGGATTTTCTCCAGATTTTGCACATCTCATTCCACTGTCTTCTGTTGTGTAAAATTTCTTCTGAAAAATCTGCTTATATTTCGATCAAATTTCCCTTGTATATAACTAGTTGATTTTTTATTGCTTTTTTTTTTTTTTTTTTTTTCCTGAAGAAAGAAGCCTGCAAGAATGAAGGCATGTAGGCAGGAAGGAAGAGAGAAGAAGAAGAAACATTTTAAATTTAGCTGTTCATTGTGATTGTTCCTCCCAGCTCCAGGTCACAAACCTGAGTTCTTTGGCTTAAGTGTACTGCTGTGGAACCCCATACTTAATGCCTAAGCCAACAAGGTTCACCTCTATTGCTGGTTTTGCTCTTTGTTTTTAATTTCCCACATTTTAATTAGTATGTGTCTTGGTGTAGATAACTTTAGAATCATTTAATTTGGAAGTCCCCGAATTTCCTGGGTCTAGATATGTTTCCTTCTCCAGGTCAGGGAAATTTTCAACTATTTTTTCGAGTAAGTTTTCTGCTCCTTTCTCTCTCTCTCTTCTCCTTCTGGAACTCCTATAACATGTATGTTAGTCACTTAACATTGCTCATGAAGGTCTTCAAGCTCTGTTCACCTTTATTTTTAACCATTTTTTTTCCTTTTGCTGCTCTAGTTGGATGAGTTCCACCGTGCACCCTCCCCACATTTTTTTGAAATCACTGATCCTTTCTTTTGCTTCGTCTAATTTGCTGTTAAACCACCATAGTTTATTTTTTAGTTCAGTATTGTACTCTTCAGATCTGCAACTTCTCTTTGATACTTTCTTATGTTTTCTCTCTTGAAGTTCTTACTGTTTTCATCCATCTTCTGATTTTAGTGAACCTCTTTGAACTCTTTATCAGATAAATGGTTTCCATTTCATTAAGGGTTTTTTCCCTGAGATTTTTATCTTGCCCCTCATTTGGAATATATTCTTCTGCTTACTCATTTTACTTGACTTTTGTTTGTTTCTATATATACGGTAAAACAATTACCTCTCCTACTCTGGAAGGAGCAACCTTGCATAGGAGATCTTATCACTCAATGTTTTTTCAACTCTTGTTTGGCTCTGGAAGCTTTGTGATTGCCCAATCAGCCTGCTTAATTTTAAATGGTTCCCATCTTTGAGGGTGTGTCAACACCCCTCAGTGTTCCAAGTGGAAAAATCTCAGTCATCACTTAGTTTTAGACTGGTAAGAAGACAGAATTTCAGGCATCAGATTTAAAGTATGCAATATATACATTCCTGTGGGGCCACAATCGTGAGCCCTGCTGTCCTCCCGACCAAGCACCAGAGATATTTTCTGTGCAATAGTTACAAAACTCAGGACTTCAGAATAGCATATAAGCTTCTTTCTGGGAAGTACCAGTGAGCTACAGCGAGTCGGAGGGAAGCAAAGATGGTGCCCCAGCCTGTGTTCTCGGAGAGCACCTCTGGAGATGTGTAGGTGTCTGACAGAGCTGATGTTTGCCTCTCAGGATGAAACTCCACACAAGTAAGTAGGCCTTTTTCACAGAATGACTGGGAGTTTTCAATCTGCTGTCTGTGCAGTACCATGGAGGGTGGTTGCCTGCCAAACACTGTCTCTCTGATTGTCACGATCCCAAGGGAACCCAGCATGCAGCCACCCCAGGGTACAAGAGCCAGGCAATCAAACAACATCCCCTCTGCTACAGTCACAAAAACTGGGCCAGCAGACATCAAGGTCCTGGCGCACCAGACGCATGTTGAGAGCTCCTCTCCGAGAGACTCTGGCACTCTGGAGCACAGTAGAGGGACAGCGTGAAAATAACACCCACTCTCTGAGGTCCCTGGAAAGGTTTACAGTCAGTCCTCGGATTTGTGTTTAATTAGAAGTCTGTCCCTCAGGCTGCAGCCATGATGACTTTTAGATGCCTTTCACAGAACGACTGTTGTGTCCTGATGGTGGGAGATGTTCAAGAATGCCTCCAGTACTTACGGTCTTGTGGGACCCATGAGCATAAGCTCCACGGTTCTCCAGAGCCCGGTGGTGTGGAGGTAACTCCTGGCAGCAGCTGCAAAATTTGGGGCACAAAGCAAGGGAATCAGAAGCTCCTTTCCAGGAGATACTGGCAAGCTGGAGTGGGGCAGAGAGAGCACAATGATTGCTTCCATTCCCCGAAAACACTGCCACAGGCCACTAGGAATTTGCCAAACCAGGAATCTGTCCCTCAGCCAAAGCTGAGGTAAATAGACCTCGGATGTGTTTCTTTCGGGGAGCCTGCAGTGCCCTGGGGATGGAAGTCTGCCAAGAAGACTGCAAGACTGCTGCAATGCCAAGGGACCTAGCAGACCAGCACCCTGGCCTCTGAAGTCAGGTACTCAGGTACCCTCAGGTCTGCCTCCACAAAAACTGGGGCAGCATTGCGGTGTAAAAGCTCCCCTCCAGGAATGCTACCCTGTGGAGTATGCACAAGGGAGAGTGTGAGACGAGCACCCTGAGCTCTCTAAGGCAGAGGGACCTCACAGGGACACCTCCTTCCACCTTCAGCAAAGTAGAGAGGGCACAAGAACAGTGATTACCTGTACCTCTGTCCCCAGGGAGAGTCTCAACAGGCCCAGCCCTTTGGGTGGACATTTGAAAATTAGTAAATGAATCTCCTTCACCTACAGTGGGTGGCTTTCACACTGCTGCTCCTGTGCTGGCTCTGCAGGCAGTGAGTTTCCACAGGGCCCTGTTGTAAGAGCAGTTTCTCAGCTTGTTATGTATTTGTGTCTTGTGGACAGGAGAGCGGCTGCTTTTCAGATCAGATGTTTGAGGGAGTCACCTCTCAGGGGCAGATCTTAAAGAGCTGGCGTGCCTGATGCTCTTTGGGAGAAGTTCTGAATGTGCAAGCTCCCGCTGGGATTGTGGGCTGTGCTGCCTGGGATGGGGGTTTGGGCACGACCACATCTCAGCCTCTCCTACCCACCTCCACGGGGCCCTTTTCTTCTTCGATGTTAAGAAGCTGTTCACCGAGTTTTCATGTCTTTTTCAGAGGGAATTATGATTATGCAGTCAGGTGTTGTGTAAGAGAGGGATACATTCTGAGGAAAGATGGTTAGGTGATTTCGTTTTTGTTGGGTGTCATAGGGCGTACTCACACAACTTTATGTGGCATGACCTCTCCACCGTAGGCTCTACGGCAAAGCCTACTGGGGTCACCGTATATACCATGCATGTGCTATTATGTGATGCAGGACTGCAGCTGTCAGTTTGGGGTGTCTGTGGAGGGAAGTGAGTTCAGATCTTCCTATGTCACCATTTTGGACCTTCCCCTTATGCATTTTAATAGCTATTATTATGATTATAAACATTGAAGTCAACACCTTATAGCATTTTGCTATACCTAATGGGATACTTTTTACTTGCTTTTTTTATTCCTCAAAACTTTTTTCCCATTCTGCAGCAGCTCAGTGTACTTAACAATTTCAACTCTAAAACAGTTGGGATTAGATTCCAAAACAACCTCCCCAGTTCTGATCTCCTACCTGTAGTCTAGTTTCTTCTTTCAAATTATTTAAAAAAATAGTTGCCCCTTAGATTTGCTTATGGGCTTTAATTCAAAACATCTGAATGAATCATCTCTTTCTGTTTCTACCCAATGTGTCCTGCCTACAGGAAAGGGAAGATGGAGGATAGGAAATAATCTAACACCTTATTCTATTTCTAGATTTGGAATTTTCAGTGCAGTAACTGGTGATATGATAGAGGCAAATTAGGCAGGAAAAAGTCCCATCTGCTTTTTCTCAGTCCATTTTTCTTCATCCATGCCCCGAGATAAGGACCATTAAGCACAGAACAACATGCAATGTGGATGAACAGGTCTCAAATAGAAGAGATTAATCCCATGCAAGTGGGCTTGATCCTTAAAATAAACAAATTAGCTTGATAAACAGTTTGGGGAGGAGGACTTGAGAGGCAGATATCCCTAGAATTGGCTTTTAAAGGATGAAACGAAGTTTGAAAGTGAATGGAGACGTTTCAAGAGGGTTATAGCACCAAGACTAGCCCAGCCTCAGAGCCGTGACTCATGTTTGATTCATTTGATAGGCAGTGTCATCCAGGCTAGAATCAGGACAAAGTGAGTGAGTGTCCACAACAACAAGAGCAAAACTGCTGTAAGCATCCATATACCTACATGCACTTAGAAATCTTTTTTTTTTTTTTTTTTTTTTTCTATTAAGGAAGGACACAGAGAGAATACTGAACTAGAGAAAAATAGGTAGCTATCCTGGGCCAAGAGTGAGATTTCTGGTTCAAGACAGTACAGTAAGCTAAGAAGAGAATATGTTCAATTATTTCCTATGAATGCCTCTGCTCCCATGTATAGTATTCTATCCAGTGTATGCACGATATTATCAATATACGGTGTTGAGGTGAAGTTTCCTTAATTTTTTTTGCCTAAGGGAAATGTTTGTTTTACTTGTATTGTTTTCCTTTACTTATACATATTAGCTGGGTTAGTTCTGACTGTGTTTTTTAATTTAGCTTATAAATTGTGTAATCATAGGGAATGAGAGTAAATTGAAGCATCTTTGGAATTGGATCTAAGGGAAGAAGGGGCTTTATGTACTGAGCAACAAGGTAATGAGATGAAATAAATGCCAGTTATGTCGTCGTTCAAGTTCTCAAGGCAGAGTGATGCCCTACCTAGTAGAGAGGCCAAGGAAATCATGGCGGGGTCTCGGCAGCAAGAACAACTTCTTTCCTCGTGACAGGGCCCCAATGGCAGCAGGTCAGGCACATCCCTGCCACCCCAATGTCAGCCATTTGGGCATGTTTCTTGTAAGTTACTGCACCATCAGCAAGGAGGGGGCTCTTCTAAAGGGGTTTCAGCAGATGGAGGATAGTAAGTGGGCAAGAACAAAGAACAATGGAGTAGAGAAGGGAAACAGAATTCCAGGGCAGGACATCTCAGGTCCAGTCAGTGCAGGCAGAGGTAGTTATCATTCCAGAAAGCCCATCTGCTGCATTCAAGTTCGTGCCCAGCATGGGCTAGCCACCAAGCCTGCTGTCAAGGCTGGGCATGTGTCATGTTCTCCTGCTACCCTACAAGACCTATTAAGGTAACTTCCAAGAACTTGTTCAAAATATATTTCTAACCCAGAAAGAAAGGCTCAAGAAAAGCACATTGCTACTGTGTAACCCACCTCCTTCTTCATAGTGAGGGGAACAGTAGACAAATGGTTATCCACATAATCAAGCACACACACAAATAAACACACACAATTTTAAAATGGTATTAGTAATTCCATAAGGAAGTGGAATTAATGTCTCTCTAACCCACATCTACACAGTGCTCAGTACTTAACAGGCATTTAACATACAGGGTTTGGGCTACTCAGGTGTTTTAGAAGAAGGGGAAGAACAAGTACTTACAAAAGGCAGTCACAGTAGGACTGTGTGGACTTTGGAACACTGAGTTCTGTATGAACGGATGCTAAAGTCAGTGAAGGGGAATAGAAAGAGAAATCCAGCTTCCAGACATTATCACTATAGTAACAAAATCAGGAATTATAAACCATGAACAACAGTTTCAACTGTGGGAGACAGCTTCACCTCTGCTTCTTCAAGTTTGTTATTTCAAGATATGTCTCTATTATAAATGTCTAAAAATGTAAATGTTTTTTCACAGACATTGATAGAAGAATTTAAACCATGTCCCATCTACTTCCATTCTTTGAGGTAGTAGGAGGGAGGGAGAGAGAGAGAGAGAGAGAGAGAGAGAGAGATGCAAATGATTTACAGAAGAAAAGAGAGTAAACTAAACCTTTGTGGCTAGTGAGAATGTAGAAAGACTGAACTTCGAGATGTCTGGGCCAGAGAAGTCATCCTGGAATTAACATTCCAGGGCTGTCCTCCTGGGCTCTGGCACAAGGAGCAAGTTGATAAGAGGTGGCATGGATAGAGTAAGGTGAGACCAGACTCTGAGACGCAAAAATGAATCATGGCTCCCTGGTGATCAAGAAATCAAAATGCCTATTTTAAACCTGATCTGAAATTCCCTCTACAATGATACCCCAATTTCTTTTCAATCTATTTTTTTTTTTTACTTTAAAAAATACTCTTGCAATAATTAATTTTCAACAAAGGAGCCAAAGATTTACGATGGGGGACCGTCTCTTCATTAAATAGTGTTGGGAAAACTGGATAGCCATATGCAAACAGTTGAAAGTAGCTATTACCTAATACTATACAAAAAATTAATTCAAAGTGAATGAAAGACTTAGATGTAAGCTGGAAACCATAAATTACATGGAAGAAAGCATACTACATTGGCCTAATTGATATTTGGAAGAAGTTGACTCCAATAGAGAGGGAAATAAAGTCCAACATAAACAAATGGGATTACATAAAGCTAAAAAGCTTCTGCACAGCAAAAGAAGCTCTTATCAAAACAAAAAGGTATCATACTGAATGGAAGAAGATATTTATATATCCTACATCTGACAAGGGGTTGATATCCAAAATATATAAAGAATTCATAAAATTTAACAACAAAAAAATTAATGATTCAGTTAAAAATAATAAATGATCTTAATAAACACTTCTCTAAAGAAGTCTTACAAGTGGCCAAAGGGCACAGCAAAACATATTCTACCTCTCTTGTCATTAAGGAAATGTAAATCAAGCAACAATTAGTTATTACCTCTAACCTGTGAGAATGGCTGTTATCTAAAAGACTGGAAACAACAAGTGCTGGAGAGAATGTGAAGAAAAGGGATCTCTTATACACTGCTGGTAGGAGTATAAAATGGTGCAACCATTATGGAAAGCAGTACGAGATTCCTAAAAATTGAGAATGAAAATACCATATGATCCAGTTATTCTTCCACTGGTATTTTCTCTAAAAACACATATTCTCAGAGATATGTGGATACCCATTTTCACTGCAATGTATTTACAATAGTCAAGAACTGTAAACAACCTAAATGCCCATCAACAGATGTGTGAATAAAGAAAATGTTATGTATATATGTGTGTGCGTATGTATAGGTGTGTGTGTACATGTTTATATATACATGCATAGATGCCTATAATGGAATACTATGCAGCTATCAAAAAGGTGACACAGCCAGGTTTGCAGCAACACGGGAATTATACTTTGTGTTTTTCCTTCTGGCTTATTTCACTGACATCACATAATATTACTCATCTGTGGTATATAGAGATATCAATTAAATAAATCAAACAGAAATAGAAGTGTAGTCAAAAAGAAACAAATCAGCGTTTACAGGGAGAGGGAAGAGTGGGAGGGAAAATGAGTAAAGAGGATTAATTGTATAGTGACATGAAAAATGAAATAGTGGTGAACTTACTGTTTTATATGCAGATGCTGATTTACCATGATGTCTTCTTTAAACCTTATTATTTAATGGCATAATGCAGTATTACTTCAATAAAATCAGTCTTTCAAAAATGGAACTCTTCATATAAGGGACTACTCACTTTTTCTTGAAGTAACTTGTACCTTCCTAATCCTAAATCCTTGATCTTACTAACCCTTTCAAAATGAATCCCATTTCAAATCCTCTCATCCTCTAAGCTCTGGCTTTATTCAGATCCTGTAAGAAATATTGGTGATAAAACCTAAGAGCATATGGGCTTTGCAGTCTAGTTGACTCGCTTCCATCCAGTCTCCATTGCTTACAAGATGCATAACCTTCATTAGAGGCTTAATATCTCTGTGCCTCAGTTTCTTCATCTGTAAACTGAGAATAATAGGATTTACCTTTTAGGGTTATTATAAGGATTATATAAGGTAAAATGTGTAAAACACTTAGAATTTTGCCTAGTATATAATGTTTTCACATAATATTCATTAGTCATGGGCTTTCTTGAAATACCCTGTTTGGAAGTTACCAAATCTTCCCTTTTTTGTTCTTTAAAGCAAGGTGGTCTGGCCTAATGTATAGTTTCATGAATTTCACTAGGTGGAATTTTCAGTTATCATTTCCGTTGCCTGTTTGTTTGCTTTCTTCAGGGGAATTACAAACTCTTCAGAGAGAGGCCAGGTATTATAACTCCTTACCCCTTAGTACCTGGAATATTCCTTGGCAATGCAAATACTTTCAAATACTTTGGTATATTTTTAAGTTGTCTGTAAAAATCCAAAGAAATAAAGATTAGTGCAAGTGGTATTTAGAAAGAGTAGTCAAGAGGAAAATAAGATTTAAACATTGTTTTTCTGATTTTCTGGGCACTGGTTAGCTGCTGTGGTTCACTGACTTGAATACACACACACACACACACACACACACACACACACACACATACACACACTCCTATACATGTACATGCACATACATACAGGTTCTACTTTAAAATTTTTTTATATTTATTGTAGCATTTTTGATTTACTAAATTGGGTATGTTCAGATAGCTTTGTGAAAGTTAATTATATTATAAATCTGAATGTTAGCCACTGGTAAAGTTAACGTGTTTCGATACTATGATCCATCATTAAAAGAGTATTGATGGAAGGCAATAACTTTATAGATCATGTAGATACAATACTATTACTGGGGGGACACACCCTGTGACGCAGCAGCTGGGACACAGGTGCGGACCATGGAAAGCGCAAAGACCTGGGTGGTCAACCTGGGGTTGGGCTGAAAAAACAAAATGAAACAAGTAATGCTTCCTCCTCCTCTCTCTTCTTCTTTGCCTACTTTCCTTTCTCTCTTAAAAAAAAAGAAAAGAAAAGAAATTGTCGGGCCCTATCCTGCTTAAGTCATTGTGTCTTTCTAAAGCTGGTACAGGGCTGGATGTGGGTGTGGGAGGGAGGTGGTGAGCAGCTCTTTCTTATCATCTCCCAAAGTCAGGAGACTTAGATCTGAAGTTCTATTACATATGAAGAGAAAAGCCCAGAGTCCAGCAATTGTCTTTCTTCCTTTTCTCTCCATGTAGTTGATCAAACCTTCATAGCAACCCTGCAAATTACAGAGATTAGGAAACAGGAAACAGGCAAAGTTAAATAATCTGCTCAAACACATTACTGGTAAAGACTGTACCTAAAATTATTAGATTCAAAACACCACTCTTTACCCCCTGAACGACCCATTCCTCTCTCCTAAAATCATGGGCTTTTCTAAGGCTTAATGCCAGTAGTAGCATCTTCAAATTCTGAGAAACTTGAGTTACAAAATTTGTGTATGTCTCCATTCACATTCTTATGAAACATCTAATCTAATGAAAGGTGTTGATGGTAAGAAAATTCTTCTGGTATCCACGTACCTGACACTGGGAATAGTTCCAAGTGCCCTTTACACTTCAAGGACATTGTTGAAGTGATCCTCGCAGTGAGGAAAGTGAGCACTGACTCCATTTTACAGATGAGCTAGCTTGTGCTCAAAGCACAGAAGATGAAGAGCCACACATTGCGAAGGAGCCTGCTGGTATCCAAATCTTTTCTTAACCAAAGATATTCTGCAAACATAGCCAATACAATCTGACAACAGTTTCTAAAATAAAAAAATTCTTATCCTTTTAAAAATGAAATTTACTTTTGTGACAGAATTAGTGTCCTAGTCTGAGTTGCCTAGTTCACTGATTCGCCTGTCTGATGGTTCATCGCCAAGAGCCATCGTTTCTCCATATTATTGAAGAGAACTTTATTTCTCCAAAGTTTAAAAAAAAAAAAAGCTGAGTTCTGAATTAAGACACTGAGAGTAGCTAGAGAACAGCCCCAAGAGTGGGAAATGCTGCAGACCTTGAATTTCCTGGCCGGAATCTAGAGATTCTGTGCAGATCACTACTGAAAGTTAAATACCGAGTCCGGTGACAACGTCCAAAGTCAAGAAACAAGCTGCCAGGAAGGCCTTGCAGGCCTTGAGTGTCTGTTTACAGCAATGATTCCCTGGCATTGCTCAGAACTTTATGCTCAAAGCCTCTAGTGTTTTTGCTTTACTCAGTTTCCTGTCTCTTGAGTCTATACTAGCTATATTAGTGTAAATACTGAGTGACAACTTCCTAAGGAAAATAACCAGAGGAAAATTCTTTTTCTTTCCAGTATTGCTGGAAATTCATTGAAAAACAAAACACAACATGCGACTTTGTACACTACACATGAAGTATCCAGACACTAGGAGATATTCAGCACATGGAGAGGATAACATGAAAACCTCAAAATGCATTTCTGTGATGCATATATGTAATTACTTAATGAAAAAAAAATAGCATCACCAGTAATGGTACAAACTGTATCTCCTGATGTCAAGTTCTAAGAACACAGCTTCACCCACACTGTAGTTCTGACCAAAATAGAAACAAAACCTAAGCCTGGTTCTCATGATAAAGAAACAGATTAATGCAACTGAAGGACATTTTGTCAAACAACTGTCCTGGATCAAAAAACTGCCAATGTTGTAAATGATAAAAAGAAAGAAAGAATAACTAGAGAACATATCCAGATTTAAAAAAAGAAAAAAGACCAAAGAGCAATAAAAAGTAAATACAATATGTGCTCCTTGATTGAACCCTAGATTTTTTTATAACCAAAAGGTAAAATCTGAGTCTGGATTGTATATTAGGTAAACTCATATCAGAGTTTAATTTCCTGAATATAGTAACTGGAATTTATTTATGTAGGACACTATTTTTTCTATTTTTAAGAGGTAAATGGTAAAGCAATTGGGGACAACAAGATATCAGTAACTCAAATAGCCCCCATACATATATATATGCATACAATACATATACATATATATACACATGTATGCAAATAAATATGCAAAGGAAAAATGGAAAAAATAGATGCATTTACTTGAACTAAAATACTTGAATGTCTAATATTAATGAATAGGTGAGTAACTTTGGTTAGCTGTGTTGGAATAATGTACAAATTCATTCAACTTATTTATTTGATAAATTTTATCAAGTACCCATCATGCATTGGGTGTTTTGTCAGACTGAAAACACCAAGATAAATATAATGTGAATCCTGCTCTCAGAGAGCTCATCTTTTATTTCATTACTGTAAAATCACTCTCCCACTCCATGTTCCTTTACAGCATTATACCGTACAGTCTTAAATTATCCCATTTTTGTTGAGACAAAATCCTAGTAAGGACAAATTCTGCCATATGCCAGTGGCTCAAGTGTTAGGTTATGACTTTGGCATAGTCCATATAAAGTCCAAGGACACAATTTGTTACCTGGTCTCAAAGGGAATCACAACATGAACAATTAAGTAAATAAATAAAATACCTCGTCCTCTTCTCTCTTCATGTCTGCCTCCCAACTTGCCTTCATTCCTGCCTGCTTCCTTCCTCAAAAAGCAATAAAATGAAAAGGTTCTAATGTGATCATTGGCAGATTATCCTTTCTCTTTTCACGAACTTTTTTTATAGTGGAAAGACAATTGTAATCTTCATTCTTAGATATCTGCACCTAGGCTTTTAAGTGAAAATTAATTTCTTCCAATGAATTATTATTCTATCAAATCTAGAAGATGGAAGAGAATTCAAGAGCAATTTCTTATCTAGTACTGACAATCATCGTCTTAGGGATAGCAGCCTTTGTAGTATCTGAACTCAGCTTCTACTCATTGGCTTTACCTGGGTCAGGTGACATTGTGGCAGCAGAAGTGGCAGTGGTGGGGTGGGACAGCCACACTGTCCTGACTTCTGGTTTAAACTCATTAATTAAGCGACCAGTTTCTGACTACTACTTCTCCAACTTTGCCAACCACTTTGTTTCTAATACCCTGTATTAATTCCCTTGCTGTTTGAAATGCATAGTGTTCTTTCACTTGGGCTGAACTTATTGATAAACATTGTTTGTCTCTAGCTATAGCCTTGAGCAATGGATCCTTGGTCTCTTGAACTTTATCTTAAACGGAGTTTTGAGACAACTTTCTATTTGGGTTCTCAGATTAAATGGGCTTAATTCAATCTTTGTGTCCACCACATTCCAAAATGTTTGGGGAAAAAAAGGTAGGAGGTATGTGATGATTCAAAGTCAACTTAAATGTAAAATTCATTTTATTAAATACGAAAGTGATTTATAAATTGAATTTCAATTTATACAATTGCATTTTTTTATCAACCGTCCTTTTGAAATCGGTGAATTGTATTCTCAATGAATGGGAAAATGGAGTCAGCTGATCTAAAGCTGCATTATAAAAATACGAAAACTATCCAAAAATTATATATTTAAAGGCAAATCAGATACATTGATAGAATATTAACATTTAAAATAAACTACAGAAATCAGCTGCAACAACTTTAAACAACTTAGAAGAAAGTTTTTAGTGGCATTATTAGGTCTACACAAAGGAAAAAAAATACTAGTGTGTTGATTAGTGTTATAACTCCTGTCTGTTGATATATTCATCCAGATAGGTAATATCCTCTCTGACACCTTCTCACTGAAGTGACCCTTCACTGAACTGGTACCCACATGCATCTGCCATCTTGCCAATGACCAAAGAATGTCATGTTTGCATGTTCATTGCCTTTTCACTGAGTATAAGCTGCTTAAAAGTAGGAACTGTGTCTTTTCTTTATGGTCTATTAATAGTGCTACTTACTGACTACATAAGATATAACAAAAAAAATTAAGGCTGAGGTACCCAAAACCTTATTAGTAACTATTCTGGGGTAGAGTTCAAGTCTACTGATTCCAAAATCTGTGTCAGGCTGTCTCATTCAAAATATTCAAATAGCGAATGAATACAATTAGCATCACTTAGAGAGGAGAAATAAGCCATTAAATTTATTGTCTGATTTGCTCCAACATAAATTATTTAATTAATCAGAAAGTCATGCATCAAATGAGAAAATCAGAGGCATACAATCAGGTCAGAATATGGATCATTTTAAACATTAAATCCATCAATGAAAAAGATAAAGAGTACTGAAGAAACATTGTTTCTCATTTTACTTACATGCAAAACTCCTGTATCAATAATTATTTGAAAATATCAACTTGTTCTAAAGAAAATTGTTCTTTAAATTGAAATTTTTGAGTTTTCTATTTACTTTTCTTTTGAAGTAAGCATTATTGGTTATAATTTGCAAACCATAAAAGGAATTCATTTTAACTATACAGTTTGATGTGTTTTGATAAATGTATAAATTCTTTTAACTACTAAAACCATCAAGATATACATATTTTTCATCCCAGAAGTTCTTCCATGCTTCCTTTGTGTAATTAATCTTCTACAAACTCTGACCATATGGAACCTTTGACCTAGTTTATGTCATGTATTGATTAGTTTTGTCTGCTCCAAAATTTCGTATAAATGGGAGTACAGACTCATTTGTGTCTCATTTATTTCATTCAGTCTAATGTTTTTGTAGAGTTAACTCATGTTGCGGCATATGACAGTAGTTCATTCCTTTAACCCTAAGTAGCCTTGCTTGATGTGAATATAATGCAGTGTGTTCATCATTTGTCATTTGAATATGTCTAGAGTTTATTTTCAGTACACGACCCCTATGAATATGTGTTCTAAATGAAGATGATATTTATAATATTTGTGTTAAAGTCTTTGTGAAGCAGAGGTTTTATTTCTCTTAGTCATAGCATTTGTTTAACTTTATAAGGTACTGCTAGAGAGATTTCCAAAGTATTTGGGCCATTATCATTCACAAAATACATGAGTTTCAGTGTTTTCTGCTCTTGTCATATATTTTACTTTTGCTACCAATCCCACCAAACATTAGTTTTGTTCTAAATAGTCCATTAGTTTTCAAGAAAATATGCCGTGTTTGTTTTCTCAAATGTTTGCCATTTCCAGGGCTCTTAATCACTCTTTGTAGACCCAAGTAGTCATTTTATATTATTTTCCTTCAACTTGAAAAACTTAAGATATTTGTATGGTTCCGGTCTGCTGGCAATTACATTGTTTCAGATTTGACTTTTTTCTCACCTTTATTTCTGGCGATTATTTTTGTTGTAGGTAGAATGCTAGGTAGTCAGATTTGGTTGGGGTTTTTTTGTTTGTTTTTCTCAGAATTTAGATTATATTATTCCAGTGCCTTCTTGTTTGCATTATTTTTAATGAAAAGCCAGCAGTTAACATTAGACTGTGGAATCTTTGTTCCATTTTGCATATGTTTTAAATATTTTATGTCATCACTGTTTTTAGTTACTTTATCCTCTGTTGGTGTGGATTTCTTATAATTATCTTGCTTGAGAGTCATTGGTGTTCCTTGACTGTATGTTTATAAATTTATAAGATTCTATGTTGTAAAATTTGGGAACACTGAAAAATATTTTTCATCACATTCACAACTTGTCTAGGATTCGATTTCACATGTATATCAAGATGCCTTGATACTGTCCAGAGATCATTAGTTTCTGCTCAGATTTTTTTCAGTCTTTTTATTCTCCTATGCTTATACTTGAATTGTTTCTATTGCTCTCTCTCCAGATTCATACATCTTTTCTTCTATGATGCTTAATTTTCTGGTAAGCTTATCCAATACATTTTTTTCAGCAAAGGTTAATTTTTCAATCTCTAGAATTTCCTGTTCTTAAATTGTCTATTTCTCCTTCCATTATGCTCACATTTTGTCTTAAATTCAGGAGCATATTAATAGCTACTTTTGTTGTTGTTTGCTGCTTGCATTATTAGTCAGTCAGGAACTGTTTCAGTTCACTTATTTTTCTTCTGGCTATGGATCATATTATCTTTCTTCTTTATAGGCAAATAAATTTGGATTAGATGTGGAGCATCAAAAATGTGACTTTGTTTTGTGTTTTGTTTCTTCCTTTGAAGAGTTTGAATTAAGAGTGTTTAAAAGGCAGTTCAGGTACATAGATCAGTTTGATCCTTTTGAAGCTTGTTTTTAAGTTTCGTTAGGCCAGATCTAGAACAATTTTTCTTCTAGGTCTGGTTTAGCAATTCAATTAAGTACTGAGCTTTCTGAATTCACTACCAATGTTGTGAGTTATCAGAGATCTGTCTACTAAGCTTGCTAGAGTTTGAACATTTCCCAGCCCTATGTGAGTTCTGAGAATTATCTATAGTTTATTATTCTTCACTTGTCTTAGTAGAATTTTCTTGCAGCCTAATAATCGAGCAGACACAGTGAATTCTTATGTGGATCTCTGAAGCTCTTGCTCTAGGTGACTCTTTCCTCTCTGGTACTCCTCCCCACACATCTTAACTGCCTCAGCCTTCACAATCAGCGACACCTCTGTACTCTGGATTCCTTTTGCAGCAGCATGGAAAGTGCCTCTAGACATAAATCCAGGGCAACTGTAGGGGTCATTCCATTTTCTTGGAGATCACAGTCCTATTCTGCCTGTAATCCAATGTCTGAAAATAGTTGTTAAATATATTTTGTTCAGTGCTCTAGTTGTTTACTGTAAGAGGATGCCCTCATTTCAAGTATCAGTTATTCTTTCATGGTTAGACACAGGAGTAATTAAAATTTATTTTGCTTTCAAATGTTTTAAATGACAGTCGAAGGAATTCTTTTTAATTAAAAAAAAAAAAAAAGACCTTTGGGAGAAAGCTTCCATAAATCCATCTTACAGAACTCAGTGAGAATTCATATTCACAATGATAATTCAGAAGCACTGTAATCTTCTAAATGATCAAAAAAATCTACAGTAAGAGTATTATTGCTATTTTTTAAGAGTGAATGAAATTACATTACAAATTTTGTAAGGGCTAAAATAATCGCTTTTTGGTTGTTTCAGTTCACTAGAAAATTACATTCATATGTTCATTCCATTACTTGAGTATTCTGGTAAATGAAGTGTTTTATTACATTATGTTGTTATTAACATTTTGATCATTTATACTTTCCACGCTTATCATGTGTATATTTTATTTTTCATTTACCCAGGGCTGTGTGTGAATATTAAAGTATATTTTTCATGTCTTCAGTAAGTTGTTTTGGGGACAAGTTCTGATTTATCTTTCTGCATAGCAGGGCAAGGAGCACCATTTAAAAAGTCTCATTTATTTCCCCAAGTAGATGATTGTCCATGTTGAGTTTTCTGAAAAAGAGTTGTACCTGGACACAAGGAAGAAGAAAGCTCCAATCATGCCAAAATGAAAAATTGAATCAGTTCCTGAGTAGGCTAAAATGGCCTTCTCAGTCCTCACTGCAGTACTTGGCCTACTTTTCTTCTTAAGATTTTGTTTCTGGCTCCCAGTTTGTCATTTCTGTAATGGGCTTTTAAATGATTTTTTTTTCTTTGGGAAGGTAGCATTTATCATGATGGTAGAAAGAGCCCTGGGATGGGACTTGGGAGAACTGGGTTATGGCCTTACTAGTTCTCTGCTTCTATGAGCTGTGTGATTTGGGAAAATTAGTTACCTTGTCTGAGGTTTGGATTAGGCCAGGAGTTTTTTCATTCTGTTTTTCTTTTGCTTATGTGTTTGAGCAGTGGTTTTTGAGCTAGAGAATACTGTTTCTAATGTAATATTTCATGAAAGTGCAATGTGTAAAAGAGATGAAAGTAAATCTTCCCTGATCAATAGGAAAACTTGCAGGTTCTCCTGCTCATCCTCTCCCACTGTCCCCTAAGGTGCCTCAAGGCAGCTCTGGGGTCCCATGAGAAGAATGTAAAAATCGCAGGATACATGAACCAACTTTCAATAAGAACTTTCTTTGATTTCAAATGCCTGTGACATTTGCTCCACTCCATACCTTTCAACCATGGTAGCCCAGAGTGCTATTTCTTCCTCTAAAAAGGCATCATCACATCATAGAAAATAAATAAAAAAGAGAAGACAAGTCCAATCTTGTCTCTACCTCTTCTTAGCTGAAAGATCTTGGATAAGAAACTTTGTCTCTCTGAACTTCAGTTTCTTTTCTGAAAAATGGAGCTATAATGGAATCTACTTCATAATTAAAATATATGAGAATGCTTGTTTAACTATCAAATGCCTTTTGGTGACTCATTAATAAGTAGGAAAAGCAGATTATGAGATAAAGGCAGTAAATATGAAAATCTGATCAGGTTAACTTGTGATAAAGATTGTTGAGTAGACAAAATCTTTGGGAGAAGTCTGGAACAGCACTAGAGTCTGTGAACTGGTGAATAAATAAGAGTGGTGCTTTGGGCTAGATTTTCTGGTTTTGAATCCTCCACTTAATACCAAAGTGCTTCCCTGAGCCCCACTTTCCTTATTTTTTTAAGTAAAGAAATTTTCATCATTTTTTAAAATCAGAGCTGTATGAGGATTGCATGAGTTCATAAATTTGTAGTTTATTTTAAAAGACTCTAAATATTTTGTATCAGATGAGTCATTAAACAGTAGTTATCATAAATATAAAAATCTGATCTTTCTTGAATTTTGAGTTAAAATGATATTCTACAACTAAGATGATCCATTCTAAAAATAATTTTGCAAAAGATGTTTCTAACAGATAAAGTTCTTTTCAAAATCTGTTTTCATTATCTTTAAGAATATTTTTATATTTAGCAATAAAATACTATAACAAAACCATTATAGCAGGAAGAATTCACTGTTTTGTAGCTGTTTGTCTTAAAGATCTAGTGATACACGAAGGGATCATGTTAAGTGACGTAAGCTAGAAAGAAAAGAAGTATAGGACAGTTTCACTCATATGTGGGTCAAGGAAAACAAAGAAACAGATAAATCCCAACAAAATTCACATGACCTTGGGAGGAGGGAGAGCAGCAGGGGAGGGAGCTATGCAAAGGTCACTAGAACTCTGGTGGTGGATGTAGTGTGAAACACAGACTGAAGAGCCATTTCAGGATCCTAAAATGCATACAGCAATGTAAGCAAAAGAAATATATAGATCTAGTGATACAAATTTCTCATCCTTTTAAATACCCATAACACAAAGCCTTTCAAAGAAGCTACATATATCTGCATTAGAAACACCATATGAAGAACAAAATATACCACATGATTTTGCTCATATGTGGTATACAGATAAACAAATGAACTAAGTAAATCAAAAACAGACTTTTAGATCTTAAGTCTAAGTTAGTGATCACCAGGATAGAGGAGATCAGGTGGGGGTGGGGGGTGGGGGTTGGTAAATCAGGTAAAATAGGTCAATCATAAGCTGAAGATAGAATTAAACTTTTAGTGGTAAACTTAATATAGTATATCCAGAGGTTGGTATAGAGCAATGCACACCTGAAACATGTAATAATGCAATTCAACACTACTTCCATTTAAAATAAACTTTAAAAAGCATATGTTTGCCTTAAAAACTCAATAAGTAAAACTACTTAAGTGTCATTATATTAACATGGGTGTCTCTCCTTTTTTCCTCTTAAGTGGCAAGAATAAATTTACAGAGACGGTGTGTTTAAGAATACCTCCTCAATGAGAGCTGCCTTTGCTTAAGTTTGGCTAAGTCCATTCTCATTACCAAAAGAATGATTTACCTGACATACAGGGAGTTAGAACTCACTCTCCCTTTTGAAAAGCACAGAAACCTGAAGAAACAAATAGGGTACAGTTGTGGTCATTCAAATGTACTGAGAGGAAATGTTCAAAGATTGAAAGCCTGCTGCTTCCTGCCCCCACGGTAAAAAAGACAACTTCCCGAAGAATCATCTATGTAGATTAGGGAATTAACCTGAGCTCAAAAAACTGGAACTGATGAGTTGAGAGTTTAATCCCATCCCTTTGATTGGCTTTGATTAAGCCCAACCAATAAGAAAGGTTTGATGGAATCTTCAGAGGCAGTTTTCTTTTACTCTAAAAAAGAGTCATCTCTTCTGCCCAATTTGATTTAATTTCTACTGGCAGCCATCCAGCGGCCATATTGGGAAAGAGCTAAATATATTTGAGTTCATTTCATATTATTTGCAGACAAAGATGGACTAACAGACATACTATGTTATGCAAAATTCTTTATATTTCAGGTTACTAGGTTCTTAGGTTGTAAAAGGGATTCTGAAAAAGAATATAATGTATGAAAATATTAGAGAAGAGTTAGACAACCTTAGATGTTAGTCTAGACATCACCACTTAGAAACTCCTTGGGAAATTTAGTAAACTTCTCTAAATGCCAGTTTCCTCCTTTATAAGATATCTACCCTCTCTTATCAAATGAAAATAAATATGCTTTACGATAAGAGATTCTTATTAAAGGAGAAGTGCAGAAAAATGTAGATGAATTTTGCTTTTTAATGCTTTCCCTAGAAGTAGTGACCTCTAACCATATTTCGTTCAGATATACTCAGAAACTTGTGTGAGGTAAAAAGTCTGTACACCATGCACTAGTTGATAGATATTTCTAGCACTGCAAGATTTTGTGAAGGGGCCAGGTGACTGTGCCCACAGGCACAGTGCTCTTTAAATTACATCGTATGAAAAAGAATATTTCAGGCAAAATAAATCATGTTGGTGTATTTCAGTACCTGTCTATAATTAACATTCTAGGGAACTTCATTAGGTGATTATCCCTGTGAACTGTTACCTGGTTAAAAATAAAATCTGAAACTGTAATGAAATATATAACCAGAATGATTTGGGCAGATGTCCTTACTTTCCTCTAGGAACTCCAGGTACTCATTTGGAGTAACATTTGGCAAACATTTCTCTACTCATTTCTACTCTGTCTCTGTAAGTTAGGGAAGGTTTTTGTTTTAGGCATGAGAAAAATAAGACCCAAGTAGTATTTGAGAGGTCTAGTCATGACTGTCCATCTTCTGATAAGGAAAGAGAAGTTTATATAAAGTGACTTTCATCTGTTTTGTATCTATGGTCCTGTGCTCAGTGTGTTATAAAATTACATAGGTATAAAAAGATACTTTTCTAATTATCGGGCTGGGGATCCTGTGATAGCTGAATGGTGTCTCCCAAAAATTCATTGTTGAAGTCCTGTCATTACCTGATAATATGACGCTCTTTTGAGATCTGGCCTTTAAAGAGATAATTCAGTTGTTGACCTCATTTTAGGATATCATTTTGGTGGGTCCTCTTCAGTGTGACTGGCGTCCTTACAAGAAGAGATTAGGACATAGTCAAGAAGAGAGGGAAGATTACATAAAGGAAAAGGAGTCATCCACAAATCAAGGAGAGAAGCCTCAGATGAACCCAACCCTGTGGAGAATTTTGTATGAGACTTCTGCTCTCCTACTCTGTGGCACTCTGTTATAGCAGCCTTGGCACATTAGAACAGAACCTAGGAGATTTTGGACCCTAGAGCATAGAGAGTTGTATGTTGCAAATCCCTCCATCTTTTTGACTTCTTGCACTCAGAAGTAGTTTCCAGTCCTCACAACTGCCATGACTCAAGCAGGTGACCAGGACTTGGGTCTCCTTTTTAGAGCTGAGCAAATCTTAAATGTATGAACTCACCACTTCCAAATCTAGTCAACTCAGCACTTAACTCAGACAGCACCTTGTGATTTGCAATTGCACAGTGTCTCAGATATTAAGGTTCTAATAATAGGTTAATAACAACCTAGATTGTGAGAGCAAATTAGTTGACTATTGGGTCTCAGTTTCTTCATCTGTATAGTGAATGAGATAATTTGAATGCAGCTTTAAATTTTTATTCTAACGCACAGATAATGATAGTTTAAGCAAAGACAAAATTTTAGTCAATCGTATCCAAATTTAGTCCACTAATTGTTTTTTACAGCCCTGTGAGTTAAGTATGGTTTGACATTTTAAATGGTTTTCAAAAAAATAAAAAACAAGCTAACATTTATATTTACAACATAATTAAATTTATTATACTTTACAATGCCATATGCTATTAAAAAATCTTTGCATTTATTAACTCATTTAATCTTTACAACTAGACTGTGAAGTGTAGGTACTGTTTTTCATTTTATTAAATGAGAAAACTGAAGAAAGTAATCAAAGGTCACACAGATAATGGATTTCAATTCTGCTGGAATTCACACTCAGGGAGTTAACTGCAGAGACTGTGCTCTTAATCTACCGCTCCCTGTTGAAAAGGGTACAATTCAGTAACAGTAGTATATAAATGCCAAAAGAGAGGTGCTGGATTGCCAGGTATTCTTGGGAATTCCTTGAAAAGAAGATCATGATGTTTCAGAGAAGCAAAGAAAGGCTTTGTAAGAGAACAAGATCACTTTTATACCTGTTTGATAGAGAACATTAACTTTAAACTCCTACTAAGGAAAATATTTGTCTACTACCCAGCCTTCTCATTACTAGACCGATACTACAAAAATTGTATTCAATACTACTATATTCACTGAATTATATATGTATATTAATATTTTTATTATTTTTAAAGCTATGAGCTTTTTCTCTTTTATGTATCTGCATAGTATCCTAGATTTTGCCTATTGGCCCACTGAACCTAAAATATCAATACCCTGTTCCTTCACAGAATATGTTTGCTGAACCTTGTTCTGCTCTAGAATATAAATATGATGATTGGAAAGATCATCGTAACCTTTAATATTAAACTTCCTCTTCTTTACTAGCAAGTTGTTAGTAAAATACGTATGCTTTGGGCATCATGATGCTATTTTGTATTTTAAGTTTTAATACATTATTTTAAGTTTAAGAAGTGTTTATTGCTCGAATGACAGAAATAAAAATGTCTTTGGAAGACAACATGGAATAAATGAATGCATGAAAGATCATAGCATTATAGTGACTGTTTTAATGAGTTATTAAGATTTTGTTTCTGTGACTTTGAGCCCAGAATGATAACTGACAGCATTGTATAGGCATAAAAAGGTAAAAATAAGGTAAGTCTTAATGCAAAGTACCATAGAATGAGCTAAATATGCTTTCTACATCCATTATTGGATTATTATTAATTGATTGTTTTGTTTATTCATTTATATGGATACCTCCATATGGAAATTTCCCCACATCACACACTCTTGATTTACATAAAAGACTGATGTTATTACTGTGAAATTAAATGTGAATTAGAAACTGACCACGAGCAATTCCTAAAACTTTAGCTAACTACTTGCATTTTTAAAAGTAATGATACATGTAATCCAATGAACAGAGAATTGTTAGACCTGGGTTCTTTTCAGTTTGATCAAGGCCCATTAAAATATTCAAAATCTATTCCAGAGAAATACTAACACATCTCTATTTCTCTGCTTAGAAAACTAGGCCCAGAATTATTTTTTGCAGTGGTCCTATTTTAGTGGTTCTGCTACTCACACAGTATTTGATAATGAATGAAACGCCACAGGAGGTGAATTTGACACAATTAAGAGCAAGGGTGTTTGATCATCTCTTCAAACTTAACATGGGTAAAATATTTCTAGCACCTTGCCAAGCTAATAAATTTCCTTCTGTCTTCTGTATTTCAAAAGATAGTTTGAAAATCCACTCCAGGAATAAATTCTCAGTCTCTCATTCTTTTTCTCTATGGCTTCAATAACTTAGCCGTCACTAAAATTATAAGCCTTCCTCATGGACCTACTGCAGATTTTAAGAACTAAGCATTTCACATAGTACATTATTTCTTATATTCATGTCATCCTGCAGAGTACTTTTTGTAATTTAATTGATTAGTTTTGGAGAGATGATGTAAATTGAATGTATGTATCTACTAAGTACTAGAGTCCAGATTCATGACTCATATATCTGATTCCAAAACCTTGATCTTTTCATATATTGCTGATTATTCCTTCACATAAACGTATCTTCCCATTCTATTCTGACACCCTCACTAGCTCAGTCAGGTACACATCACTTTTATTATTATCTGCCTCATAATTTGCAGTTCCTGCCATTCAATCATCTTCCCACTGCTGCTGTTACTACTCTTTCAATAGTATGAATGGAGAAGAAAACTGGAAACTTCTCTAATTGACTCACAGAGCAAGATCTCCTCTTCTAAACCTTTACAACATATACGCTCTGTAAACTATTTTTATTCTAATAATTGTTTAATCATATTAATCTGAAGACTAAATTATCCTTTTAATAATTGTGTCACCTCTATTAGTCAAAGATTTTAAGAGACAGGAATTTATACCCAATAAACACCACCAAATCTATGAAATAATCTCATATTTTCTTGCTACCTAAAAGAATATATTTAGTTGTTTCTTTTCTTCTTTCTGTCTGAGAAGTCATTTCCCCCTTCCTGGAAATCAGCAAGGCATTAAAGGAAATATAATGGCAGAAGGACCTTACATGAGGAAACTTTTTTATAAATGTGTATGCTTGGCCAGAGAGCACAATTTGGTTTTTCTTAGGAGGAGCTGTGAATCATTTTGAATATAATTCAAATGACTATCTATGCTAAATCTCCTATCTTATTGCTGTCTTTGTGAAAGTTGGGGCACCAGGGAATTCAAGGTGAGATTTTACTGACAAGGCGTAAAGCAACACGCCATCCCCTCTTGTATTTTCAAAGATCACTTTATATTGTCTATACATCTCAAAATAGCACTGCCCTTCTTTGCCTTGGCATTGCACCGTGAACTCCTATTCAATTTGTTATCCTCCATGCCCCCCAAATCGCACTCAGCATGACAGCTTCCTGAGTAATACCCCCATAATTTGAATCTGAACTGAGAGTTATTTTCTCTCAGGTGCATATATTATCTTGCATGCCTTTCTATTAAACCTCATCTCACTTTTGTTCAACCACTACCCTGAATTATCTATGTCCTGTGGGTTTGTAATATGTCATCATTTTTGTTTTTTTTAATCTCTTCTACCTGCAAGCTTTGTACTATTTGCAAATTAGGTCAATTTCACACTGACTCTTTCAAGGTCAGTTATTGAAAAGGATTGAGTGGTAACGGTGGGCTCAGGCCCATAGCGTGATGCAGCACTTGTGACCAGCATGCCGGTCCGTGCTGCCCTGACGATAGCCACTCTTTGTATACACTTTGTAAACCACTCTGGTTTATTTACCAGCTCTCATTGTGCTACAGACAATACTTGTCTAATCTCTCAATGAGTTGTGTGCGGTCTGATATCAAGTGCCCTAGGAAAAAATAGAGAAATATCCAAACTGTTGTAAGCACCAAGGTGGAAAGAGAATCATGGAGCACAATGTCCAAACTTTTAAAACCTCTCAAATACAGGTATGAGAAGGACACATGCTGTTTAGTTAAGAACCAGAGAGCAGTTGATCCACCATTTCACATGTTGGGTATTTTGACCCAACTCTTCTGCCTTTTAAACTCAGCATCTCAACTTTTTTTTCTTAAGAATCCATCATAAGAGACCATCATGGAATTTACTTATAGCTAATATGTATTTATGTGTCACTCCCCAAAAGTCTTTACCTGAGTTTGCCACTTTATCTTAGGTTTATATCAAATTTTGTTAAGTTTTCAAGCACATTAAATGCTCCTCTTCTGTTTTTTGTTGTTTTGTTTTGTTCATTTGTTTTTAAAGAATGGTGCAGGCAGAGATGAAGGTGAGCTGGCAGGTAGGAAGAAAGAGGAAGAACCACTTGATTCATGTATTTATTTTTGTTGTTCATTTTGCTCGTCCACCCCTCACCCCGGGGCCCACCTAACGCCCCAGTTGCAAACCCTGGTCCTGGGAATGTACATGTACTACAATGGCCAGTGGCAGCGGCCCTAACTGCTAAGCCACCAGGGCGTGCCATCCTCTGTGTTTAGACTCCAAAGAGGTAGTAAGGTTCAACTGTGAATTCTTTGAAGGGAAGCAGAGTTGTGGTCTTGAGTCAACTGCTAGAGGACTGAAGTTGGTGAGCTGTGATTAGGTATTGCTGTGGCTTCAATTCATCATCTTCATTCTGACTTTCCCCTTACCCTGGGGATACTTTGTGTTACATGTCAGTCGGTGAATTTTGTAGTATTTTTCACATCATGTAACTTACATTTTTTTTTTTTTTAAGACAAGTAGGCAAGCAGGAAGAGAGAGCAGAAAGAAACTTTTAAATTTTATTTCATTATTCACACTGATTGATTCCCCACCAAGCCCAGGACTTGAACCCAAAGTTATGTGACCTGCATCCCTAGGAGGTGATTGACCTAATCACTACTCCACCAGGACACACCAGACTTGTAATTTTTGACAAAAGAAGTAAAATGGCTCTTATTTCTATCTTTAGTTCCCCTTTAACATCCACTTTTCTAGCATCACCATATTCTTTTTTCATAGACTTTTAAAGAACTTTCTGAGAAATGCAGCCCTAGGTTGATGCTATCAGTGTACTTGTGATAGCAGAAAAGTTGAGGAATTTCTCAACATGTGGTGTAAAATTTCAATTCATTCCACTCTGGAACTTGGAACAACCTGGAATCACTGTGTGTTCATCTGCTCTACTTTAGATTCCAGAAATCGCAGGGCTAAAAATGTCAGTGAAGTCCAGCATCTCTACTGGCTTATGAAGTGATTCTCAACGAGGATGATGTTACCTGCCAGGGTAACAATATCTGGAGGCATTTTTGGTTGGGAGGGAACTACTAGGGTATCTAGTGGGAGGCTGGAAGTGTTGCTTGCTAAGCATCCTAAAATACACAGGACAGCATCTATTTACATCTCCCCCTGCTGCCCCAAATTGTCAGTAATATCAGGAATGAGAAATCCTGGTCTAAGATCTTTATAACATAATGCTACTGAAGAAGAAAGAGAGAAGAGGGGTGGAGAGGGGAGGGAGGAAAGGGGAGGAGAGGGGAGGAGAGGAACACAGTAAGACATTTGAAAGTGAATCTTGGCCCCCTAAGTCTCAATGACTCTCAATAAACTTGAGGTACTTTGCTTAACACTTTCCTTTTCATCTACTTTAGTTTGTCTATTAGTCCTAGTCTGACCTCTGTGGAAAAAACAGATGCCACTCCACTGGTCCGCAATCCTTCTTTGGCACCAAAGTCTCAATAAGAGGCACTTTATTTTCATCCTCTAGATGTAGGACCTCTTAGCAAAAAAATAATAATTTTCCCTTTCTCCCTTCTGACTCCCATTGATATTTTTGGGCTTTTATGTTGTGCTTGGGCAAAATTTCTCTGAACTGTGACCTCCCCAAGGTGCTCAACTAATGAACATCTAGTAAGGACACGGGGGAAGCTGGTTTGTAAGAAGGCAGGGGGAGAAAGAGAAGCAGAGAGGAGGTGGGGGAGGACTGCTAAACAGACAGGATACTTCATTTCAGTCTTATCTCGCAATTAATTTACAGAATTTCTTTTCTAGCCAAGTGCAGCATACACATCACCCTCTTGGTTGTCTCACACCTTCATGGTGGGTCTGTTCTCCAATTAAATTTTTTTGCCTCATGTAGATATAGACACTTACCAGGTATTTGATTAGTGGTGCTGATGTCACTTTCAGTGCTGCTAAGAGTCTCAGCCAGAGACCTCTCCAAGTCCAGCAACCTCCACTAAAGTCTGACAGCCCAGAAAGTGGATGAGACAGCTCCGTGCCCCCAAGAGGAGGTGGGGCTGTCCAGCTCCCCCACGCTGCGAAGTGCAGTCTTCCCTGTCCCTTCTCCTATAGAAAGGATATTTTGCTTCTTGTTGTCTTAGAACAGCCACTGACATCTCCCACTGAGATGTCACCTGCATTTCTCAGTCACCTCTTTAAGTATTATTTTCAAAATGAACCGAATGCCATAAAGATAAGGAATTTTGAATGATGTTTAGATCCATGTGTGGAATGAGAGGCACTGACAGTTATGGTATGTCTTGAAAGTGGAATCAGTCAGAATTTCCACTGGCCCAGGAGACGGGAAATCATTGATCTCACAAACCAGAGAGAAGCATCTGAATTCTTTGCCAACAATCTTTCTTGTTCCTTAGAGTTCAGATCTTAGGAAAACAGACAATTAACAAAAGTGATCACCCCCTCCAGTCTGTTGGCCCATTATTGCATGTATAGGTTATGCGCCCCCTAAAAACAGAGTGTAGTACATAATCTATAAATATACTTATTTTATATGTGCCAGGCTTTACCATTACCTAGACTGTAGGCCATGGCTTGATTTTATGAGTATTTGCGAGTATCTGCTTTGTACCATCAAAGGAGAACCAGATGGTTTGGAATACAAACCACCAAATATTGAGGACTTTTCAGTGAATCAGGCACTGTGCTGAGCCTTTTACAGATATACTCTCAGTAATTCTTGTAACTTTATAAGGGAGGAATATTTTCTTTCTTTTTTTTTAGAAAAAAAAGAGTACTAAACTTCCCAAGGACAGTTATCAGAAGGTTCATTAGAATGATGTCAAAGTTGAGTTTTAAAGACTTGTGTGGGTTGGTTTCTCTACAAATTCTAATGTGCAGTGTCTTTGATTTTATTTGCTTATATATTCATTTTACTTCAACTTAATTTCTATCTTGTGTGTCCATTTGCCAGACATGTAATCTTTGTCTCCACTATTTTGGGGTTGTGGCCACCTTTGGGGGATGTGGGTAGTGCTGAGGTGATGTGCGTGCCTGTGGGGGTGGTGTGCTGGCATCCAGGAGGACATCCAGCTCCAGCCTGCTGCAAAGTACTGGTCCCTACAGGTCACACCCAGTCATTCCTCCACATCCAACAAAAGTCCACTTCTAATCTAGCAAATTCCTCTGATAACTTTCATCCTTCTACTGAACTTTGAGAAAAATTATGGTGCTAGCTCAAATCCTATGATAGTTTCTTTCATGAGGTCATTCTGAGATGCCACAGCCCCTGAACGGGGCTCCTGCATGGGACCTACTTATGTGGCCCACACACCATCCCCTCTCCGGGTGTTGCTCCCTTTAGGGGAGATGCAGTCATACATGCTTCTCTAAGAAGTGGGCCTCTCCTTGTCCCATCTTCTCTGACTGTGTCTGGACCCCTCCCCTGCTGCTTGCTCATATGTCATTTCTTTTTCAACTCCTTCCTTACCAAGTAGTGAAGAATTACTCTGGCGGCTTTATCTGGGAGGTGGGCTTGGGAACTACTGCTATGTTTCTTTCTTTTCTCAAATTCCAGTCTTCTTTTCCCTCGAGGGCCTAAGGTTTTTTTCAAAAGCAAAAGGCAAGGATGGAATGAATGTGTCCTTTGATTTCTGCTGCTTCTAAGACAATAATGCTGGAGCTAATGTATTCCTGAGAATAAATGCCATAGCTGATGACTGAGGAAAAGTCACAGGTAAAATGGGTTGAGGGGACAGGATACATCCACTGTTTTAAAAGAGTAATAATTTCTCAGGTAGACACGTTAAGGACAGGATCCATGACCTATGAATGTCATGTATAAAAAGTCTTCAAAAAAAAAAAAAAAAAAACACATGGAAAATGGTTCAGAATAGATAAGATTTGGTTTGTCAGTTGAGGGATGAGAAATGAGGAAGGGGGCAGTGGGGAGACAGATGTGTGAAAATGTATTCAATTCAAGGTGGGAAGTACTACTTTAAAGGTCTCTTAAATGAGGGGATTGTTATAGATTGAATGTTTGTGACTCCCATCCCCAAATTCATATGTTGAATCCCTAACCCCAAAGTGAGGGTGTAAGGGGGTTGATTGTGCTCTGGAAGGTGATTAGGTTTAGATGAGGTTGTAAGGATGGAGTTTTCCAATGAAATGAATGCCTGTATAAGAAGAGGAAGCAATACCAGAGCTTCCTTCCTGACATATGAGGACACAGCAAGAAGCTGGCTGTCTGCAGGCCAGGAAGAGAGACCTCACCGGAACCCAGCCATGCGGACACCCTGATTTCGGCCCTCCCAGCCTCTGGAACTGCAAGAAGTAAATGTCTGTTGTGTAAGCCACCCAGTCTGTGGTATTTTGTCCTAGTAGTCCAAACAGTCCGAAACAGAGGTAATGAATGAATGAATGTTTTAGGAAGCTTGTCCTGGCACCATGAAATCAGAAACCAAGCCTCCTCTTTTGGGGGTTCCCCAAAATCACAATGCTGAGACACAGAGAACGTAGTCAGTAACTACATTAAAGAGAGAGTGGAGTTTTACGGATTAGAAACACTGCCAGTAAAACAATTCAGCTCTTTATGTGAACTGGATTTCTCAAAAGTAATTCTGGTCTGTGAGTCTGTGACTTTGAGAGCAACATGCCCAAAGGGAAACTTTGATACTTCTTTAAATTCTCTGTTGTATGTATCTTTTTCATGCAAGTCTGTGGTGTTTCTTAGAACCTTTTATTTTAAATGGTGGCTATTATCCGTAATCTGACTTTTCAAATTAAAGAAATTGAGATGTAGCAAACACCTAATCAGGATTCAGTTTGTTTTAAACTGAACGTAAGTGCCTACGCGTGTAGATTAGTCAATGGGAGATTTTTCCCTGTATTGAGCCCTCGTTTTTAATTAAAAAACAAAACCCTGATTAGTTGCTTACTACATGTACTTAGCAAATTTCAAGACGAGTCTAGATAGAATTATGAAAGAATTACTGAGGAGGGATCTTATGTCTAAGGTGATTGGTGATATGAAGGCTTGATTTTCTTTCTTTCGTTTTTCTTTCTCTTTGAGATTTGGTGTTATTATCTGATTTATAATACTCTTATCTGAAAGAGTTAGTCTGTGGAAATGGCTGACTCAAACTGCTTTTCCTATAAAAAGGTGTAATTTAAAAATTTTTGTGAAATGGACCTATTATTGAGGAATTGCTGCAGCAAGGGACAAGGATAATGGATCCAGGCCAGCAAAGTATGAACAGGCTCAGAAGAGGAGCTTGTGAATCAATGTTGCTGTCCTTGACAGCGGCCTATTTTGTATGATTTTAAAAAGGGGTAACTTCATCTCCAGACTGACGCCTCAAACTGATTTTAGGGCAGGTGCTTAAAATTACATAAAAGTGCTTTTAACTCTACAGTTGAAAAAAGGCAAAAAAAATTCAAACACATAACTCTTCTGGTGAAACAAAGTACTTAACTTTATACTATGGTATAAATGAATGGCAGCCTTTCTGAGAAGTGCAAATTTGATAGGAAAAAGAAAAAGGGAGCAAATATATCAGAAACTTAATGGAGAGAAAGCCCACAGATGAAGGGTTTTAGTGTTTGTTTTTAAATCTCAAAACAAATATTAGCAAAACATGGAAGTCAAAGATTTACTTTTTCCATTGGTCTGTTGGAACAGGTTTAATCATTAGATCTTCAGGATCTATATTTCCCCCAATATAATTGATTTATGTTGAAGTTTTAGATTGTTGGCTGCCTCAGTCTATCCAGCCCAGTTCTCATTCCTAGAGTCACAGCTCATCCGTGGGTGACAATCAGTTATGAGATAAATCGTTTTTCACCTTTAATCAATACCAAGGTATAGGGACAATTTGATATTTTTTATAAACATTAGACCAGATTGAGATTATATCACTGTAATAACATGAATTTCACTCACAACTCAATCTGTTCTCATGAGCAAAAAGGAATTAGACTGCCATAGGTTGCATGTATACTACACCCAATACTGATCCTATAATCTGTGCAGAACCATGAGAATGTGGTATACATATAAAGGCCACCTATAATATGAGTCATGACAGAAAAATTGAAAATTCATTATTTAGTGTCACCAAAATCAAAAGCAATCTATTCTAAGTGTCCAGCTTGTTTTTCTCAATGCATTCAGGCCCAAATCAAGGTCAAAGAAGAGACTCTTTGGGGCCCATGTCCACTACTTGATGTAGTTAATAAAGATGGAGGCAAAGCAAAAGGGGATGTTATGCTTGAAAGACTGGCTTTTCCACTGGCTTTGATGAATTGCATAGATATCATACTTAATCAGCTTGCAGGGTTGCGAAAAGCAACTTAAAGCAAACAGTCTTCAGACAGGCTAACAGATTAATGGAAAGGTTCAAGAGTTGTGAGAGTGCAGCATCAGGTAGAGTGAATAAATATTGTAACTGCTGGGCTCTCTCTAATCACCGCCTGGGCTGTGAGATAACCCACAGCTGATTGGGCACTAGGACACAGCAAATACATAGGAATTTAATTACAACTAAAGAAAGGGCTCTAAAAGGTTATATTCTGAGAATTTCATAGTTCTTTCAGTATCTTTGGAATCTTGATTCTAAACAATGTGCTGTGTCCCCAAATAAGTTGGATACACCATATGCACTGTGTTTTCATGATGCATTAGTGATTGCATCAAAAAGGGAAATGGGCGTACCCTGGTGGCCTAGCAGACAAGTTCACTGCCTCCAGCTGGTTCAGTCCACACACATTGCAAGGACCCAGGTTCGTGACCTGGGATGGGGTGGGGTGGACAACCAAGATGAACAGCTAAATAAAAATAAATGTTTCTTCCTCCTCCTTCTTTCCTACATGTCTGCCTACTCACCTTTATTCCTGCCTACACCTTTCCTTTAAAAAAAAAAAAAACAAGAAACAAAGGGAAGTGACCAAGTTTGGCATAATTTACTCTTAATCAACAAGTCTGATTCTTGCATATGTCTAATGTAGCATTTTCTGCTAAAGACAGTTTTCTCTGAGAGGAAAATAAAACGTGAGTTTAGCGATTCTTTCCTGTATGTCTCTCATAGGTAGACCCAAAACATTTGTTCCTCTCATTGCTTTTTTAGCCGTTTGAGAGAGAAAACTGTCAATAGAACAAGTCAAGGATTTATGTCATAATGTTTTCTTTAAGTACGTATTTCTTCTTCTAGATCATAAACAATCAGAAGGTTGAGGCTGTATTTTGTAACTTCACTTTCTGTCTCTGAGTCATGGAATTTACCAGAGTCCCTGGTACAGAAGAAATTCCCAATAAATGTCGATTTGCTCTGTTTTATAGAGTTGGGTATGAGGGAGAAATATGAAAGGAGATTGTTCTAGTTACTTCAATTCTGATTCCATTTCTCTTGTTCAAGGGGATAAAGGATATTCTAGGTTACTGAGGATTCTGACTTAGAGCACTTCAGGGGAGAGGATGTCTTTTCCCTGATAAAGTCATGACATGGTTATTCAGTCAGTCTGTGCTTTCTGGATTCTTAGTCATGTACTAGTAAAGTAGGCTCAGCATTAGTGCAGAGAAGAGCCTCATAATCCCTAGCACTCTGTGTCAGGAGCAGCAGAAGTCCTTGTTTGCTCTTTTTCATCCTTCTTATAGCTGTCGATCAGAGCATTTGTTTCTTCAAAGGGTGCCCAGAGCTTGCTGCTAAATTTAGACAAATTTGCAAAATGAGGTTAGATGTTGTTCTCTAGGGGTGTGCCTATCTCTAAAAGTCTATGTATTCTCAAGGAACTTGAGAAAGTTTTCTGCTGTGCAGAAAATGCCAAGACTCCCTACTAAATGGAAATTGCTCTGTTGGGATCTAGCACAGGAGTCATTGCTTCGAATTTGCAGTTGGATCTGAATCACCCACACAAGTAGGACATCATCTTCATTTGCATGACCTTTATATACCTCAAAGGCAACATGCCCCAAAGCAAACTCATTTCCTTGCATTTTCATTCAATGACTAGCATCGCTGTTATTCCTGATGTTTCCATCTGTCTCACTACCACCCCCACTTCTTCACCAAGAAACTACTTAATCACTGTAATCAGTCTACTCAGATTATCACTGTCTCGACTGATAAATGTAACAGCCTGCTACATACAGTTTTATCCATACTGCTGCCCTTTCACCTTTAAAACTCAGTTTGAGCACCACAACCTCCCAGCCGGCTACCTGAACCCAACAGTCCGGTGTTGGTGCTCCGATTAGAAATATCTGTCAGGACACTTACATTCTACTTCAGAAACACTGCCTACTTATGTCTCCTCTGTTACCAACCCGAGTTCCTCTAGTACAGGCATTGTGGCTTTTAGTCTCAACATTCAAGAGATTGTTTTTGGACTGAATACATGAGGTGTTCCATGTTTTCAAAATGTTTCTTCCTGTAGATTCTGACTTACAACCGAAGTTAAGAATTTGTGGCCTTAAATGATGCTAAAAAAAACCCTTCGTGAAGCAGATCCTGGTATACAAACCTGGGGTTGCCTATCTACCAAGCACACACAATTTTCAGTGTCAGTAGCAAAGTCACAAAGACAGGACTTTAGTGGGGCGGGGGGATGGGAGGAAGAAGCAAGCACTCAAAGTTGGGGAAAAACCCAGGCAATAAAGAGGGTCTTCATCTGGGAATGTTCACAAGAGTTGTCTTCAAGAAGAATCAAACAGTTCCTGTGACTCGATTGCCAGAGAAGATAGGAGGGAACAGAACAGCAAACATGGCAGTTTTAACCCGTGCAGATGTAAAGAAAATGGCTGGGAAACAATTCAGAGACAGAAAACTGAGTGCACACAGTCTCTTCGTTTAGTGAGGTCCATGGCACCAGTCTCAACCTGGCAAAGAAAGAACTTGCTGGATGAGGGGAGAAAGGTAAAACAGACTCCCATACCTGGCATCTGTGGCAACAGGCAAGAAACACAAGAGACCTCACCTGTGCAAGCAGCTGAGATGACCTTTGCTGGAGAAACAGCTAGATAAGGGTAGGAGCTGGGTGTTCCTAGCTGGCCCCTGACCTGCAGAGGGCTGCTGTTCTTGATGACAACCTTCTCTCAGTCCGGCTGCCATTTCCAGCTGCCTTCATTCAGATATGCATCCACTCCCCACCAGCCACATGATGAGTATCTTCTGGCAAAGTTGATCCCCCCTGAGACAAATCCCTTTGATCAGAAATTTTGTTTTGTTTCAGCTCATGGAGACAGATCACAGAGAGGCTTCTGAAAGTCAATACGAAAATGTTAATAGATTTACTCTCACTGGGGAGGCCTGTACCAGTGTTTTAATCATCTTGTGGCTGCTTAATTAACATTTGTTGCATTATTTCTGCTACAGTTAGCAAAATGTAAATATTTAAGTGCCATGTATTTTTCATGGAGCAACAGTGTAAGCACAGAACTTGAGGCAAAGATGTGACCTCCTCTTAATCTCAGCTCTCATAAAACACCTTCTTCAGCATTTGGCAAATGTCTTCACTCCCTGACTTTTTTTTTTTTAACCTCTGTTTCTTCACCCATAAAAAGATGATGCAAATAGTTTAAAAGGGAGTTAGTAAGACTCATAACCAACTGTCTGGAAAAATTCTTTGAAGATGAAAATGGGCAAATAGAGCACTTTCACCTGTGAGTTCCTACTAAAGGAACTCAGAGAAAGAACATAAAGAGACATGGAATTCTACATGGAAATTATTCTATGTACTCTGCAATCACTCCATTTTAGCTGTTCTGGTTGCTGCATATCCAAGATTATAGCCACAGGCTATGGTGAACAACAGATTATTTGAAAGAATGAATTAAATAACACTAAAAATGAAGTTTGTTCCCTGGGTTGTGTATTTTTTTCAAACTGTAGCTGATGCCCAGATCAATCCAGGAGTATATCCATTCCCTAGCATTTTTGTTTAAAAGTCTAGATTTAAACTTTTTACAAGGCCAGGAAGAGAGAAAGTACAGAACATAAGGACTTTCAACGTCGCAGAGCAAGCAGTTCTCAAGGGGGAAGCATCGTTGTTCACGATGAGCTCATAGAAATGGAGTTTTAAATGTCTGACACGACTGCGTGGGCACTGACCCTTCCGGAGAGTTCTGACCCTGGCATGAGATCCTCTAATTCACCAGCTTACATGAGCCAAGACCCATTACACAGGCCATGGGAACATGAAAGTATCTGAAGAGAGACATTTGGAGCTGCTTATACTGTCTTTAAGAGTCAAAAGTTACCTTTCCTTCTAAGTTCATTTCCACCCTCTCCATCAGGTTAAATAAAGTCACTGCGTAGAGCTTTATTTTGAACTTAGCCAAAAGGGACTGGATTTTAAAAGGGAAAGTTTAGGAGGGAGAACATTTACTAAACTCTATTTCTAGCTCTTGATGAAGGGCGATGGTGGAAGCTGTTTCTACACCTGTGAAGCACTAGGGAGGTTTCTCACATAGAACGATGAAGGTACAGACTGCAGATCAGATCTTCTGGGTTCAATTCCTGACTCACTCACTTATGATGAACTGAACCGGCAATGAGTTATTTAACTTCGATCTCAGTTTCTTAAACTGGAAAACAAGAATGTAATAGGCATAGGGCTGTGGTCCCCATGTTTTCTTCTGCTTTCCTCATGTGTCACTTTGCTACTTCCTGAGCTGCCTGCAGGTTTCCTATACTCCCCTCTCCCAAGGCATGGGAGACTCCTTTCTGGTATAGATGATGGGCCAGGTAGAGGAAGCCTGGCTCTCTGGAGAGAAGAGGAGACTAAGTCACAGACTGGTGTGATAACTGCCCTAGCACACAACATGAGGACTTGATAAGCAGCTGAGCTTTCCAGACACCTGTTACACAAAGAACACTCCCAAACTAGGTGTGCAGTGTGCTTCCTCACTCTGAGAGCTGCTGATTATGACTTTTCTGTTGTCAGGGGTAGGTATTGTCAACTCTCCATGAGGACTTTGTTAAATGTGACTGAGATGATGATGGACCACCTGTCAGCAAGATTAGTTGTTTGTTACAGGAAGCCTTTACCCAGAAAACATAAGCCAGTAAATAACTTCACTGTTTTATAACTTCAGGATATTCCCTCAGAACAATTTATTACAGATAACTGTTCGCTTGGACAGTTTGCACATCAACCAGTTTCCTTGTGAGGACTCACTTGTGACTCTCACTTCTCTGTGTTGGTCAATCCTCAAAGTTTCTGTCACAATCTCCACTTAATTTCATTCAGTTCTACTTTAAACTGCATTAAACCACCTTAAATTAGTTGAACTCGAACGCTGAGATCCTTTCACATTTTTCTTCTGCCTCTCCTTTTGGAGACACTTAAAATTCCATCAAAGTGGTATTCTCCATTACCAGGGCAAGTTCTAATACATTCACCATTTACACGTGGTTTTAATAACAGGGTATCTGGTGATATTTGGGAAAGATCAACACTTTTGTTTAAGTATGTGTCATCCGCATCTAGATCAGTAACAGGAAGAAAATAGGTGCTCTATTAATATTTGTCAAATGAATGAACAAAAGCATGTATTAGGATGTCCACCCATTGGCCCCTGTGGTTGGTTGAAGGGATCTAACATATTGGCATCTTCTCTGTAGTGTAGGTTCTCAGTCCAGATGGGCACTTGTTATGATATCCATGATCCCCTTGGGTCCTTGGTCATTGGGTTCAGAAAGATACTGACAGGCCACTACTTTGTTGTTTCTGTGCTGGCTTCTCCAGCACTGATGGCATTCTTGGTTATTTCTACTGCTTACATGCCACACACATGCTGCAAAAAATCTCACTAGAATGGTTTTAGGCTTTTTTTTTTTTTTTTTTTTTTTCATCTTTTTGCCATTTAAGTGCATTGGAAATCATTTGACTATTTTCTTACTGTTCTTTTGAAGCACACTAACCATTTCTTCTACTCACATAATGCCAACCTTGGGGGATGGAAAATTGCCAGTGTCCTAGGCCATAGACTGGCAAATGTTTTCTGTAAAGGACTATATCATCTCTCTTTAAAGCTATGCAAGTCATAAGCTTTCTGGGTTGCATTTCTGTCACTGTAACATACATGCAACCATTGACAATACAAAATGAATGAGCATGCATTTTTAAAAGCAGGCAACTAGTTTGTGGGAGAGCTGGGATTTGTTGGCCCCTAGCCTACACTTTTCTAGGGAATAGTAGACTGACATCTACACTTAGATCTACAAATTTATCAAGCATGGATCTCTTTCCCCCAGGTTCCCATTTGCATTTAGGGGCAAGGTATATAAGTCTTCCTTATCCATTCCCATATGACCTTTTTTAAGTTTAAAAATAAGATAAAGTCTTGGGGAAAAGGAAAAACTGGCTCTGACAAATGACTTTTTATTCCAAATTTATTACTATATCTTTGTACCTCAACTTTAAGAAATTTTAAGAATTAGGTTCACATCTATTCTTCTTAAAAAAGGTAGCACATATCCAACTGAATGAAAATAAAAACATTATAGGGTGTTTCAGGAGAGTTATCAGCTGATATTTCAAAATATCATCATTGTTGTTTTATTAAAACATGAATCCTAAGAAGTAAAGAGGGAAAAGGGAAGAAATTCAAACAGTCCATTAGTGGGCTAACTGGAGTTTCACTAAGTGTCCCTGTGACAGCAGATAGAGACTCATGAGAGGTTCTGCTTCACGTGATGAAAGTCTCTTTGAAGCGTGAGATGATAGGACTTTCTCTCCCTAACTTAATCAAATTGGGACCGACAGATAGGTTTCCTGCCAGTCAAATGGAAGTGTTGGACCAGAAGAGAAATTTTACTCTGGTTGGGTGCTATCAAAGAAAAGGAGCAGGTGGGAGCTCTAAGATGATGTTACTTAGGCACTCTTTATTTTCTTCAAGATTGGAAACTAGATAGTGACAATAATTCAATAAAATCAGCAGAGTGTGGTTTGGAAAAAAATGAGTGTGGGTTGAACCATGTAAAGAGAATCTTGCCATGATTCTCAAACAGGTATAAGAAAAGATATATATACTTAAATATATGTCTCTGAAGATATCTCCTGAGTTGAGCGTTACATATCACAAAGCGTGACTGCCATTTGGAAGTGGTCACAGTAGTGCTTCCTCATTTTTATGATCAGGTTCCTGTCTGGGGATAAACTACCTTGCACTCATATATTGTCTTACGATTTCTAATGTGTTTGCTAGTCTATATTCATTACAGAAAAGTATGGCGTAATTGGAGAGATATGTACATACCAATGAATCAAAGATCTGGGGTAAAAAAAGAAAAAAAAAATACTAAAGTGGGCAATAGTTTCCCAAGTAAATGTTAGTGAAGCAGTTTGGAGATTGGGGTAGGAATGACACTGTAACCTGAAAAGACTGAAAAAGGAAACTTTAGAAAGAGGTAATAAAGAAGATGGATTTCAGAGGAATGATGAGAGAAAAGGCAAAGGAAACCTAATATGAAGCAATCAATGGGACAGTTAGAGAAGAAAATGAATATAATTTTAGATCAAGGACTAAATCCAAATCCTACCGAAGCTATGCATCAGGCTCTGCATTTTTATGTATGAGAATTTCCATTTGAGAAATAAAAGTTAGTAAGGTCAAATGGCAGTGTAACTTTTTACCCTATTTGCACTTTGTTCTCATCTTGGTTGTATTCTTCTTCACTTTTACTTGTGTTCTCTGTTACATATCTTTATGGACTCCCTTTAAACCTTTCTGGGACAGATGTAGTAAATATAAGGAAATACCATGTGTTCTTTTCTGGTAACAGCCAACATTTATTGTTTGCTTGCTTCCAATCCTTTTCAAAGTGGCTATGACATAAATCAGTGGTTTTTACCTTGAGTCCCTGAGAACCTGGGTAGTTATTATAGAGTCTGGCAACTGAAAGTATTCAAACATTAGTTATTAGCAGTACTGAAATATTTTTTAATGATGTGTGTTAAATAAAGTAGCAGATTCATTTAAAAACATAGTTTTCTACTATTATGTAGTCTCAATCAAAATACATTATATATTTTCTTGAAAACATGATTGTGTTTTGATGTAACGAAATGTCATCAAGCCCAAAAATACTGGAGAAATTCTGTAGCTCTGTTAGAATAGTACCCTTTTGTTTCTATTCATGAATATTCAGCTCATACCCACTGAAATAAATTGGCATATTGAAGGTCCCAGTGGAATTTTCTATAAGAAATTATTTTAGAACTTAAATTTAGTGGGATAGGGCATACTCTTTATGTATGTGTAGGACTCAGGGAATAAAGGGAATGGTGAAGGCATTGTTTCATCAGGATCAGCTGAGTGTGATACAATATCTTTAACCAAACTGACAGAATTCAAGATGGGTTCTGAACAGTCAGCTTAAGCAAAAACATTGAAATAAGTAAGGTTAACAAAAACTTTATTTCTGAGTTAGATTTGAGGATCCACCAGGGTATCTCGTGGTCAGCTAAGTCATATGTTGTGAAAGCTGAACCTCGCTGTTATTTTATAGTGAAAAAGATTGTATAGCAGAGAATGCATTGATCAGTATACAACAAAAATATGTTTGAAACCAGCATGTCATTACTTTCTGGCATCTTCAGGTGAAGATGAGACAGGGCAAATATTTTCATCGCAAGCATCAAGGGCGAAGTATCCTCTACTGGCGGTGGGGAGGGTGGGGAGGGCGTCAGGTATATTCTATGTGTGAGAAATGCAAGGACTTGGTCCTGAGATTTTGATCTCATGGGGAGGAGTTGTTTCTTCTGGGTGGTTTTGGATCATGCTAATGCTAAGTAGTATAGCAGGCTACTCATTTATTTTGGAGGCTGTTTCATAGGGTCTCTGTGCCGGCTTGGGGCTTGTTTGTTTTCACAGCTGCTGGCCCTTTTTCATGGTCCCTTTGTTAGCTGACTTTTTTTGTGCCCAAGACTGGTGATTTTTAGTTTATTTCCTTCTACAACTCACTATATAGAGACTTTTCAGTGGAGATGTATATCAATACTCTTAAACAAATCAATCTCTGTACTCAGCATCTATAGTATTATTTTTTCCCCTGAAAAAAAAGGAAAGGTACAAGCAGGAATGAAGGTGATTAGACAGGCAGGCAGAGAGAGGAGGAAAAAGTGTGTTACTTATTTTTATTTAGTTGCTCACACTGGTTGTTTTCCCCTGGACTCAGGACTCAAACCTGGGGGTTTGTGGCCTGTTTTCCTTCAGAGATGATAGACCTGCTACCAGGGTGGACCTATAGTCTTCCTTTAAACAAATAGTTTGCCTTTGGACCTGCTGGGCTCATAATATATCTCCTCTTCTTTACCAAATAAGGCATTCCTTTTCCCACATATTACATATTACTATGATTTATTACTGGAGGATTAAAAATCTCCCTCTTGCCAAAAAGGGGGGAAATATACCAATCAACAATGAATAATATTTTTACAATTTTTCTGTTTTCCTATCATTATATAATCTCATTAGATATAAAGTTTTTGTTAGAGATGTGTTTTGGTCCAAACTGAGTTATCTTGAATCTGGAGACCTGCCTCTTCTATCTTCCATTTTCGTCATAGAAGGAGAAAATTTCTCAATGGAGAAAAAGCAAAAACAAAAAAATCATTGGTTAAACAGATAGCAAGAGACCCTATTTTGTCCTCATTGTATCCATGTGTTTGTTTCATTCCTGTCCCTTGAATGTGAATATTACCTGTGACAGCTTCATACCAACAGAGTAAGGCAAAGGTAAAGGCATATGACTCCTAAACTATATACTCTTCCTTCACAGATGGTAGAGAGTGAGTCTCTTTGCTACCATGAAAAGAAAAGCAGTCATGTTAAGGAAACCCACATGGCAAACAAGTGTAAAGAACTTCTAGAAATTGTGGGCAGCCTCTAAAACTTCTAGAGGCCACTAGCAAAACCTTGCAGAAAGCTGGGATCTTTAGTCATGTAGAGGCAAGGAAATAAATTCTGCCAACAATCTGAAATTGCTTAGAAACAGTTTTTCTTTATTGAGCCTTCAAAGAAGAATTTATCTCAGACAACAAATTTGTTACATCCTTGCGGGACACTAAGTCGAGAATTTAACAATGCCATGCATCGAATCTTGGCTCTTGGAAACTGAGATAATAAATACGGGTTGTTTTAAAGCTGCTAAGAATGTGGTCATTTTTATATGATAATAGAAAACAAATACAGTTGACATTTCAATTATTTCCACTTTTTTCAATTTAAATTTTATTGAAGGAACATTGCATCATAAGGTGTGCCTCAGAGTAAATCAATATCTGTATGTAATTAAGTTTATCACCACTTCAGTTCTTCCATCACTGTAAAATGTATCCCTTAAGCTAATTTGCCCATTCATGACCCCCTTGTCTTCCTACAACCATTGATGGCTTTTATTGACTAAAAGTCTAATTTTGTTTAATTTAGTTCATTTCTCTATATGCCATAAATAAGTGATATCGTATAAGTGATATCCTTCTGGTTTATCTCACTAAGTATAATTGCCTCCAGTTTCATCCATGTAACTTCAAATGACAGGATTTCATCATTTTTGATAGCTGAGTAGTATTCCCCTGTGTGTGTGTGACATAGTTTCTTCCCTCATCTGTCGTTGAGTACTTTTCAGTTTATGGCTATTGTAAATAATGCTGCAATGAACATGGGATGCATATATCTTTGTGAATTAGTCTTGTAATTTCAGGTATATGACCAGCAGAGGAATTATGGAATCATATGGGATTTCCATCTTCAATTTTTTGAGTAATATCCATACTACCTTCCATAATGGTTGTACAATTTTATACTCCTAACCAGCAATGTGCATGAGTTCCCCCTTCTCTCATACTTACCAACACTTGTTTCAGGTCTTACGGATAATGGCCATTTTCACAGATGTAAGGTAATAACTCTTTGTTTTTTTCATTTGCAATTCTCTACTGACAAGAGAGGTAGACTACTTTTTCTTGTGCCTATTTGCCATCTGTATGTCCTCTTTGGAGAAATTTACTATTCTATATATATTTTTTGTATGTGGATATTAACCCCTTATCTGAAATATGAGGTACAAAAATCTTCTCATACTCAATAGGATAACTTTTTTGTTTTGATGAAATTTCTTTACCTATGTAGAAGATTTTTATTTTGATGTAATCCCATTTGTTTATTTTGGATTTTATTTTCCTTAACAGTGGGTTCAGTTCCCAAAGACATAGCTGAGGTCAAGGAGTGTTTGGCCAGTGTTTTCTTCTATATATTTTATGGTTTTATGCCTTACATCTAAATCTTTTATCCATTTTTGAATTAATCTTTAGTTATGGTATTAGGTAATAATCTAGTTTTAACCTTTTATATATGGCTGTCCAATTTTCCCAGCATCATTTATTAAAGACACTGTCCTTGCCCCAGTTGTATGCCCTTGGTTCTTCTGTTGTAAATTAATTGTCCATGTATGTGTGGGTTTATTTCTAGGCTCTCAATTCTACTCCATTGATCTGTATGTCTCTTTTTATTACAATACTGTGATGACTTGACTACAACTGCTTTATAATATAGCTTGAAGTAAGGGAGTATCACACCTCCATTTCTGGTTTTTTTTCTCTTGTTTTTGGGATTTGGGGTCTCTATATTTCCAAATAAATTTCATATTTTTCTATTTCTGTGAAGAATGATTTTGGGATTTTGATGGGAAATCATTAAATCTATATATTACTTTAGGTAATATGACCATTTTTATAAGTGTAAAATTTTGCAGTCCATGAGCATGGTATATTTTTTCCATTTCTTTGTGTCTTCTATTTCTTTTAATAATGTCTTATACTTCTCACAGTATAAATTTTTCACTTCTTTGGTTGCTTATTCCGAGGAATTTCATTCTTTTGCATGCAATTATATGAGATTGTTTTCTTGAATATTTCTTCTGTAATTTCATTAATTGCATGTACGAACGCAACAGGTATTTTTAGTATTGTAACCTAACATTTTGCATTTGTTTATGTTATTATTTAACACTTCATATTTGTTTATTACTTCTGGCAGCTTTCTAACAGACTTTGGGATTCTATAAATATAGCATCATGTCATCTGCAAATTCCATTCCAATTTGGATAACTTTTATATCCTTTTCTTAATTATTTCTGGCCAAGACTTCCTACACTAAATTAAATAAGCAAGGAGAGAGAACATCTTTGCCTTGTTTTTGATCTTAGAAGAAAAACTATAATTTCCCATTGACTTTGATGCTGATTGTGGATTCATCATATACAACCTTTATTATATTGAAATTACATTCTGTATAATGATTTTTGAAGAGTTTTTCTCATAAAAGTTTGTCGAATCTTATAAAATATTTATCTATTGAGGTGATCATATGTGTTTGTCCTTTTATTAATGTAGTTTATTGACTTTATTAATTTGTATATATTGACAGATTCTTGCATACCTGGAATAAATTCCACTTGATCACGACGTATGATTATTTTGATAAATTATTGAATTCAGTTTTCTAGTATTTTATTTAGTATTTTGCATTCATCAAAGATCAGTCTGTAACTTTCTTTTTGGTGATACGCTTGGAATCAGAGCAACGATGACATCATAAACAATGTTTGGAAATTTGCTGCCTTCAATTTTTTTGAGCAGTTTGAGAAGGATTGATATTAGGTCTTTGGGCATTTACTAGAATTCATTAGTGAAACCATCTGGTCTGGGGCTTTTGGTTTTTTTGGAGATTCTTAATTACTGTTTCAATTTCCTTTCTTTGAAGGATCTAGTCAGGATTTCTAGTTCTTTCTGATTTAGTCTTGGACTGTTACATGTTTCCAAGTATTCATCCATTTCTTCCAGGTTATCCAATTTGTTGCTATAAAGCTATTTCTGGTGTTCTCTTATGATCCTTTGTATTCTGTATTATCAGTTGTAATTTCTCCTTTTTCATTCCTGAGTTTATCTGGTTTTCTCTTTCCTCTTCTTTATGTGTCTGGCTAGTGGTATGTCTGTTTATCCTTTTAGACAACCACTTCTTGATTTCATTTTTTTCTAAGAGTCTTTAGTTTTATCTCTGTTTTGTTAATTTTTGCTCTACATTTCATTATTTCCTTCCTCCTACCAGATTTTTGTTTTGTTTTGTTTTTCTTTTTCTAGTTCCTTCATGTGAAGGTTTAGGTTACAGATTTTTGATTCTTCTGTTTCCTGAAGTAGGATTGCATCCCTATAAATTTCCCTCTTAATATTGGTTTTGCTGCACCCTATAGGTTCTGATATGTTTGTTCCTTTTCATTTGACTCCAGGTAACTTTGATTTTTTTTTTATTGAGCCAGTTGTTGTTCAATAACATGTTGTTTATTCTCCACTCTTGCAGTTCTCCTCACTTTCTTTTTCTGATTGTTTTTTAGCTTGATGTCATTTATCTGAGAAAATACTACATATGATTTTCTCTTTGTAAATTTATTAAGGCTTGATTTGTGATCCAACGTATGGTCTCTTCTTGAAAGTATTCCATGAGATTGTAAAGAAAGTGTAGTCTGTTATTTTGGTGTGAAATACACTCTCTATATTAAATCCATCTCATTTGATATTTAAGGCTATTATTTTTTATAGACTTTCTGTCTGGATTAGCTTTCCTTTACTTTGAGTGGGATGTGTTGTGTTGCAGTTAATGTCTCCCTTAGGTCTGTTAACATTTGCTTGGTATGTTTGGATACATATATTAAAAAGGCTTATTTCTTCTTATTCTATTGATCTCTTTATCATTATATAATGACCACCTTTATTTTTTGTTACCTTTTTTGGCAAGAAGTCTATTTTATTTGATATAAATATACTAGTTCCTGCTTTTTACATGAACCATTGACTTGGAGTACAGTTTTCCCTCCTGTCAGTTTAAGTCTATGTTTGTCTCTATATCTTAAGTGAGACTCTTGCAAACAGTATATAGTTGGGTTTTATTTTTTTCTCTCTCCAATTTAATTGGTAAATTCAGTCTAGCTACATTTAGATGATTTTTGATAATTGAGGACTTGTTGCTTCCATTTTGACTTTTTGTTTTTCCATTTTTTTCTGAGTTCATTGTTTAATTTAGGTATTTTTTAACTTCTTTTTACTTTAGAGAGAAGAACATCTTTTAACACTCTTGCAGAGAAGTTCTTGTGGCAGCAAATTCCTTCAGCTTCTCTGTTAGGAAAACCTTTATTTCTACCTCAGATATAGGAGTTTTGCAGGATATAGTATTCTTGAGTGGCAGTTTTTTTTTATCTTGGCATATTTAGAATATCTTATTCCATTCTCTCATAGAGAATTTCTGCTGAAAAGTTTGATAATAGCCTGATGAGAGCACTTAGAAATGTTTCTTGTTTTTTCCTCTGGCCATGTTTAATATTTCTTTGTCTTGGACTTTTGATAATTTCACAATTATATACCTTGGTGTATGTCTTTTTGCAATTAGATAACCAGTAGTTCTGTTGGCCCCACTGACTTGTTTGTTCATTCCCTTCCTCATTTTCAGAAGTTCTTTCTTTGAATATGTTCTCTACTCTCTTCAGCTCGGGATGTTCATTATTCTATGTTGCCTTTCCTCATGAAGTCAGATATGTTTTACAGTGTTTCCTCACTTTTTCATATTTAATTTTTCTCTCTCTTCCATCTGGCTCCTTTGTACATTTCTTTCCTGTAGATCATTGATCCTTTTCTTCATTTGTTCAATTGTTTCCATAGTTTTCTTTGGTAATATTAAACTCATTTATTGCATTCTTCATCTGAATCTCTGTTAGTTTCTTCTATAAAACTTCCATTTCTGTCTTCTCATTATTTTTGAACTCACTGATTTATTGCTGATTTATCTTGTAGTTCTTTGAATTGTTTTTTCATTCTTTAAATCTGAGTTTATAGTTGCTATTTCGAATTCTTTGTTATAAAGAAATAATCCTCCATGTCTTCTGAATTGTTTCTGATGAAGTGTTAGAGTCTTATGATCCATAATACCTAGAGATTTCAACATATATTGAACTTTTCTTCCTCTATGGGATTTTTGTAGCCACGTTGCTGATTTTTTGTCTTAATGGCAAGTGGTACTTTGGTTTATTTTATATTTTGAACATTGCAGGTTTCTGTGGTAAGGAATTCTTGCATTAGAAAGGTGGAGGAGAGCTGCTGGGAGAGGGGGTAGCTATTGTTGTGGTCTGCAGGTCATGGGGCAGCCTACACCTGTGGTTATCACTGGGGTCAACCTTCCTCTCAAAGTTCTCAAAACTGGGTCCAGTAGTCTATCTGCTGTAGTTAATGGAGCGCCTTCCTTTTCATACTATTCTCCATAATGGCTGCGCTAATTTAACTGTTATCAAAGTGAAGTTTCCTTTCCTCTGCATCCTTGCCAACACTTGTTGTTTCAAGTCTTCTGGATAATAGCCCTTCTTAGTAGAGTGAGGTGCTATCTCGTTGTTTTAACTTTCATTTCCCTAATAACAAGAGATGGAAAATCTTTTCATGTCTGTTTTCCTTGGAAAAACTTTTAACACTTTTGGCTCATTTTTCAGTTGGATTATGTTTTAGTTGTTCAGTTTTATGAGTTATTTACATATTTTGGAAGAATAATCCCTGGGATATCTTTGCCTTATTACTGATCAATGAGGAAAAGCTTTCAGTTTCTTTCCCATTGAGTATGACTTGGTTGTCAAGTTTGTCATAACCTTATTTTGAAGTACATTCCATCTGTGCTCATTTTATTTAGTATGTTTATAAAATAGGGATAATCAGTGTATTATATGTTATAGATATGTATATAACATAATTTTAGTGGATTAAATTCAGTGATATGTAAGCTACTTATATAGTAAATTTGACATTTAGAAGGTCACTGATGATTTTGTGAGAGAAGTTTCTACAGGGTGTTAGTGATATAAGTCAGACTGTAGTTAACTAAAAAAAGAATAAATAAATTATACTTGTAGCAGTATAAATATCAAGGGGGAGGTTAGATTAAATCATAGAAAGGGACATAAGATCAAAGAAGATTTATGCTTGTGTAATTATTTTATGCAATTTGAATATTTTATAAGCTGAGAGAGAATTCAAAGGAACAATTTAGAGATAGAAAAGTTCATAAAGTTGTTTCTAAAAAGACAGAAAGAAGGGTATTGATAGGAGTTATACTTGAATGGGCTCATTCTCCAAAACTGCAGAGAAGAGAAAGTGGTGTTTATGTTGGCAGAGGATAACTTAAACGTTTTCACTTGATTTCTGTTTTGACTACTAAGTTTGGCACAGGAAATTGGGTGTATCCTAGGACTGTTTTTTCCCCCCCTAATTTAATGAATGCATTCGTTTTTTAATAATAGTTATATTCCTTTAGTTTACAATTTGTTTTAGGATATTGAAAATGCATCCATATTTCATACCAAAAGATATTTATTCTTAAAAAATTTCAGCTTGAGTAGATAAAATTGTATTAAAATGATAAATTATGGTGAATTGATATAAATTATGCAGGAGTCCACTTCCATTATGTTAAATGACACTTTTAACATCTCATGTCATTTTATTTTTGTTGAAAATTTTGAAGTTCTATTGTCTTGAAAAATTTCAATTATATAAGTGTTATCAACTATAGTCACCATGTGACACACTGGATCCTTAGATCTTATTCATCTCTGAACAGATCCTGTTATTCCTCTATTACTACTTCCACCGGGCCCTGGCAGTCACTTTTCTACACTCTACTTCTGTGACTTTGAATTTATTTTTGGATTTGACATATACATGATAACATGTAGTATTTGTCTTTGGCTTGTTTCACTCACATGAAAAGTGAGATTAAATGCTGTTTACCATCGATGTCAAACATGACAAGATTTCCTCTTTCTTATGACTGAATATTTTCCATTTATGTGTGTGTGTGTATATAGATACATACATGTAATACGTATACATATATATATACAGAGAGATAACCGTCTACATCTATATATCACATCTTTTTAATTCATTCATCCATTAACACTTTGGTTGTTTCCAAAGCTGTCTATTTGGAGTAATTCTTCAATGGGCATGAAAATGCAATTTTTTTTTAAAGGAAAGGTACAGGCAAGAATATAGGCAAGAAGGCAGGCAGGCAGGAAGAGAAAGGAGCAAGAAGCATTTTATTTTAGTTGTTCACACTGATTGTTTCTCCCCAGACCTGGGAATCAAACTCAGGTGTATGTGGCCTTGCACTCTTTTGGAAGTGATTGACCTAACTACTACTCCACCAGGTGCACACTGAAGATATCTTTTTGATTTAGTTTTCAATTTCTTGGGATATATACCCAGAGGTGGGGTTGCTTGATCACATGGTAGTTATATTTTTAATTGAGGAATGCTGTTTTCAGTAGAAACTGTACCAATTTACATTGCCACCAACAATGCAAAAGGATTCCCTTGACCCACATCCTCAATATTTGCTATTTCTTGTCTTTTTGCAGATGTGAGGTTCTCTCACCGTGGTTTTGATTTGCATTTCACTGATGATTAGTGATATTGAATACATTTTCAGGTACTTTTTGGCCATTTGTATATCTTCTTTGGAAAAATGTTTAGTCAGTTCCCCTGCCCATTTTAAAGTCATTTTGTTCTGTGTCATTTTATTTTAGATATTAACCTCTTATGAGGTATATACTTTACAAATAGTTCTCCCATTAAGCAGGCTATTTTGTTGGTTACCTGTGCTGTGCAGAAACTTTTAAGTTTGATATAGTACTACTTGTCTTTTTCTTTGCTTTTGGTGTAAAATATAAGCATTCATTGTCAAAAGCAATGTCTGGGAGCTTACCTCTATGTTTTCTTCTGTTTTATGGTTTGTGTCATACATTCAAATCTTTAATCCATTTCAAATTTTGTATATGGTGTGAGATAGTGGAGATTCACTCTTTTACCTTAGTCTATGCGGTTTGCCCAGAATCATTTATGAAAGAAAATATCTTTACCCATTGCATATTTTTGCCTTCTTTGTTATAAATGGATAAGTTCTATGTGCATGGGTCTCTAGATTCTATGCTGCCCATTGACCTATGTGTCTGTTTATACCAAATCCATGTTGTTTTGATTGCTATAGCTTTGTAATATAGTTTGAAATCAAAGTTTGATGACTCAACTTTTCTTATTTCAAGATTGCTTTGACTGTTTGGAGCCCTTTGTGATTCCACATGAATTTTAGATGAGGATTCTAATGATTCTGTAGATTTCTTTGAGAACTATGAAGACTTCAACAATAGTCTTCTATTTTATGAGCATATGAGCATGGAATATCTTTCCCTGTAGTTGTAACTTCTTCCATTTCTTTTATGACTTGTTTTTCAATATACAGGTCTTTTCATCTCATCTTTCAAATGTATTCCTAGGTATTTTACTTTCTTTGATTCAGCTGTAAACTATTTTTTAACTTCTCTTTCTGGTAATTCATCATTATATGGACAGGCAACAAATATTTTTATATTGATTTTGATACCTTAACTGAATTTATTAGTTCTAAGTTTTTGGGTGGAGTGTTTAGAGACATATATATGTATATATATATATATATGTATATGTATATATGTATATGTATATATATATTTTACTTTTTCCTTTCCAATTTAAATGTTTATACTTTTTCTTGACAAATTCCTCTTTCAAGGATTTCCAGTACTATGCTGAAAGTGATGAGTGAACATCCTTGTTTTCCCCCCAATATTATTAACTATGAATTTAGTTGTGGGATTGTGATATGTTACCTATGTGAATGTTCCCTCCATACTGAATTTGTTGAGAATTTTTAATCATGATTAGATATTAGATTTCATCAAATGCTTTTTGTTTTTAAGATGCTCATATGAATTTATCTTTAAGTTTCTATAGGTGGCATATCATTGATTTATACATTTTAACTTTACCTGCACCCCTGGAATAAATCTCAGTTGGTTTTAGAATATGATCTTTTAAAGGAGAGGTGCCAGCTGGAATGAAGGCGAATAGACAAGCAGGCAGGGAGAGAAGGAAGAAGCATTTTTACTTTATTTTCATGTAGAGGTTCATATTTTTTCCCCCCAAGACCCAGGACTCGAACCCAGGGGTACATGGCTTGTGCTCCTTCAGAGGTGACTGTTACTCTACCAGGTTGTACCTGGTTTGCTAATATTTGGATGGAGATTTCACATGTATGTTCATCAGGGATTTTTGTCCTGTTATTTTCTTGTGTTCTTCTATGGTTTTGGTATTAGGGTAATGCTGGCCTTGTAAAGTGAGCTTACACGTATTCCCTACTTATCTACTTTTTTGGAAAAGTTTAAAATTCAAACAGACAATTTAGAGTTAGATAAAGGGAGGTAATTCATAGTTTCTAAAAGAACAGGAAAGAGGATATTAAGAAGAATCATTCTTGAATAGAATGAACTTGTTCTCTGAGACTGCAAAGATGCAAAGAAAGATATGTTTGCATGAAAAAATTGAGTTTTTACTTGATTTCTATTCTGATTAAAAAGTTGGGGTAGAGAGGCGAGAGGTATGACAGATTCACTTACTGAGCAAACTAGCACTGTCATTTATGTACTAGGGCTATGCGTGTGTGTTCATTTGCACATTTATTAGGTAGGGGCTTTAGTAACCTGTGCCAAGAAGGGGAGAGTTTAGCAAGGTCAATGATTGATGGGGAACACTGAGAACCAAGGAAGACTAAAAGGCCAAAATTTGTGATAGATTCAAACTGATTGCCGTGAGCATGTGTGCCAAGGAATGTGAATGGTATGATTTTAAGATTATATTAACAACATAGGCAATAAACACAACCAAACAACTGATATTTACGGTAAGTTTTGAACAGACCTGCCATTTTGGATCCTTTCTTAGTACTTTTAAATAAATAATCCTATAACTCTAAAGTAACTGTAGTAGTGTGCCAAGGAGGCTATCGATTATCATTTTATATTAAAGATATTCTAAGACTATGATGATCTTAACTCACAGATGTTAGATTTTAAAAGTCCTACAGAGATCTTTTAGGCCAAACATGATTTTCAAGATTAAAAAGCACTGTTTCTTACAGTCCTTCGCTAGCTATGGGTAGAGTCTATATTAGGAAAGCAGCTCTTATTTAGATTAATGTTTTTCCTACTATGTATATATTGTAATTTTTTTCTTTCACTTACTGGGTGTTTTCAGTGTTTTTCTTCCTGTCGGTCAAATATCCAATTAATTTACCATTACATGCATTGTTTGCTGCCAGCTTTAAAAAATGTGTTCATTTCTTGTTTTTCCAAGATGAAATAATTGTTTCCCTGAAATTATATCAATTTATTATAGTAATTCTATTCATTATAAAATTTATCTCCTATGCGTTTAAATGATTTAACGCAAAGGCAGTTAAATACATGACAATACTCAGTCACTATTGTGGACTATTTAGTATGTTCTATTATGAAGTTTCCAGGAATTTTTCACTTTACGACAAACATTTTCTAAAAAAGGTAAAAGCGAACTAAATAAATATAGTAAATCAGACAGTACAAAGTCTTCAGGTACTTTATCAAATAGACAAGTATAAACAAATTAAAAGTCCAAATTAATAAAATTACTTTTATTTAGGAAGTATTTGAAGTCCAATGGATTATTTTTGGACTATATCTTATCTAATAAATTGAAAGAAAAAAAGTTTGGTTTAATACAATTATCTAGGGAAAAAATACTTGAGTTTTATTTAGGTAGGATGGCTCCAATTTGTCCTTCTCCCTCAATGACTTTAGATATGACGAATTCATTTTAAACTCTATTAGGGTATTACTTCATACACTGAGCCTTTTTAAGCCTCACAAATTCTTGCCAGATCAAATATAAATGGAACTAATATTTTTAAGGAGAGATTTAGAATTTAACAACAAAAATTTATACATACCTGTAGGTGTAAAAACCACTTGATATTTAGGTGAATACAGAGTAATCCTATTTTATTTGCAATTTCTGGACATATATCCTGATTCATTTTTTCAATTATAGTTATAGTTTTGGCCCTCAAGATGCCAAAAAATTATACAATGAGAGTCATCTGAGAACCCTCTATAGGAAATGGGGACCCTGAAGTGTGTAGGTGGGTTCCACATACAGGGGTCAGGAGGTCAGCAAGATCAAGTAACCTAGCAAGAGCACAGTCTCCCACTTACTTGTTGACTTACTCCAACTCTGAGCATGTCTCTGTGCCGGCACCATCAAAAACAGTAACAGTCAGTAGCCAAAGGCAGTTACTGAGCACTGGCACTGTGCCAGGCCTGAAGCTTTCAGACCAACACTATGATTTTGGACAGCTTTGGAAGAGATATGCATTTGTTTCTATTTTAGTAAAAAGACATCCTAATTTTTTCATAGATATACTAAGTATTAGATTTGTCACCGTACCAGTAAATCACGGTTGTTACAATAATCACAACCGCCAAAATAACTTCACACAGTCAAGTTTATTCCAAACTGGAAAACATTCTTACATAACCCAGAGTACTATATCTTATCTCTGGTTAAACAGATGGCTGAAAATTGCCATAATCATAGAGTTAATACGTATCACACTCAAATCTTTTTACTATCACTTTTAAGTAAATTCTTTGATATATAAGATATAACAAACTTCCTGATATATCTAGTTAAATAAATGCAGACACATGATAAAAGTAGCAAAAGTACTTATCCTTAGAGAATGTTAAATTAAAATGTATAAAAAATAAATATAGCAATAAAACATCTGCGATTGACTGATAGGCATTTCTCAAGAGCTATATGAATAAATTTGAACTCCAGTGTCAAAGCAGTATTTTAGCATTGACTGATTTCCTTTGATAAAATATGTTTCCTGAGATTTAACTTGAGAATAAATGAAATCTCTAGTAGCTTCATTACAGCAGTAAGATTAACTTTAAGACAGTGCTTCTTAAAATTACAACCATGTTTGTGAATTTCAAAGCTCACGTTCAAAATACTTCAAGGTCATGATTATATCTTTACTTTTAAAGTAATTTAAAAGGATAGAAGAAAAGTAATTTAAAAGTATAGATGAACATTTGAAAGTCTGTAATCTGAGTATCATTTTGTGCCATGATATATATTTAAAAAATGTAACACCTTAGTAAAAACAGTGCTGAGTACAACCAATAGAAAGCTTTCAAATACTGTATCAATTAGGTCATTAACAGTATCAACTATTAGCACTGTTAGTCAATGGTTGCTGTAAGAAAAATACTATCACTGGCTTGATAAATGAGTAGTGATGTGAAATGCTTATTATAGATCTGACAGTTATACAGATATAACAAACTGGCACAAAAATGATAAACTGAACCATAGAAAAGAAATTCTGAAGCAATCAGGTAAAGGTTCTAATAAATCAATCAGCATTAAGGTTGCTCTTCATCAACTAGATTCATGGTATTGCAAATTATTTACATTTTTAAATGGCTCACCTGGTTTAGCAATGATATTCAAATAATTTCCATAATGTCGCCTGACAAGGACATCTCAGAAAATTGCTTATTTAACTCTGAGATTCTAATGAGACAAGGAGAGTGTGGAAGGAAAGAAAAGGGGAGGGAAAAATTAGATGTGAAAAAAATATAAATAATGGATAAAAAATATGCCAAATCTAAAGGAATAAAATTATAACAATTATCAAAAATAACTATCTTAAAGTACATATGTATAGAATTATTTTAATTGTATTATATGTAAGTTATATCATTACAGCATAAGAAGATATTTTAAGCCCTTTTATATACATTTGGTGATTACACAGAGTAGATCAATTGGTATGCTGTAGCCTTTCTGATTGGTCTATATTTACACTTTAAAGCAGAATAGAAATAGCAATACCTCATTAACATTACTTAAAAAATAAACTTTTATGTTTATAAAGAGATTCTAGGGTGAAAAATTGTCTGGAATTACCTAGTAAGTTCCACAGAGCATTCAAAATTTTCCCCGTGGTATAATTCCATCGTATTATGCACCTTGTCAGAAATCACTTTCCAAATTACTTTCTGTGCTGGATTGAACAAAGAGTGCATAAACAAAGAAAAATACTTTAAAGATAAAGGATCGAAGAAGGGAAAATGCCCTTAAGCAAATACACATTCATGTTGAAAGTATCATTTTCTTCTGCTGGGTTCTTAGCAGCACACAAAATTTGACTCAGTCTAAGCCCTCAAAAGCACACAGTCTACTCGAACAGAGAAGACTGATAGAACACTAATAAATTTCAACTTGCTCTGCACAGATCATTTTTATACACCTCTGTTTCTTTAACTATTACCTATATGGAATGGCCAAAAGATTTCCTGGATATTACTGCTACTCCCATCTCTTTCCTGTACGTATATTTAGTTTTCTCTGTATTTTCTGTGTAGACATACATACACATTTTTACAATCTATACACACATACACTAACTTATCTAAAACTATACTACAAGAACTATTTTTTCCTAATGCAAATAGCATAAACCTCTACCCATCAACTTTCTTCTCATTTACTTCATCTCCTCTGATCTCTGAAATATCCCTCAAATTCTATTTCCACTTCTTTCACTCAAAGCATTATTTTTGCCTTGCACCATTCCAAGAGTTCTCCCATATGATCTTAATTTCCATGTTCCCTTTACTGTACTTCATCTGCCTCATTCCTACCTGTTATCTAATACAAATCTGGTCATCATTAAGTCCTTTTTTGAATATTCAGTTATTAAGACTGAAATTCTCAGCCTGATAGCCAAAACTTACAAAATTTCTAGTCTTATTTTTTTTTTTTAACCACTCTCTACATCCTATACTATAATCCAACAATGAACTTTTCACATGAAGGAACGTAATGGCATCTCTGGACTTAAATTTCCCTGTATCTAAGATGCCCTCTCCTTTATCCACTTCTTCTGGCAAATGCTTACATAACCTTCAAAAACTCTGTCTATATACAGAGAGAAAATAACCATGCCACTGTTTCTCATTGCTGGATTATAGGTCATCTTTGAAATATTACCTGAATTGAACAGTTCTGGCAACTGCAATAATACTGATAAGTTTTTTAAGATGAGACAGATTACCAAATGTAGACTGAGAGATCAGGGAAGGGTCCCAGTATCACACGTCAGTCCTAAGTACATACCTGAAGGCTAGGACAGGGAAAGAAAGATTATAGGTAGAGGACAAACATACAAAAAGTGAAACTATGCTCAGTGATCTCTCTGTATTTGCTAGTGGTAGAGTTGGAAACATGTATAAACTAAGGGAAATGGAAAAAGGAAAAACTGACCTTGATCCTTAAAATGATTATGTTACAAAGGACTCATAAACTGGCTAATCTGCAAGAAGGTAAGACTTTTGTTCAACTGTACTTAGTAATTCAAGCAAATAATGTAATTTGGATATTGATCTGGGTTGACATTTGTTGGGCAGGTGTGCTCAACATGCATTAGGAAAATGAGGATTTTAGTGACACTACTTCACAATGACGTTCCGGGTCCCCAGTGAGGTAGAACTGGCAAGAATCAGGAAGTCTCTCTAGTATACTGAGAAATTTAAGGTTGTAATTCATAGATCTAGTGGGTGCTTATTAAGACCTGGGTGCCAACTGTTTTAGGTGCTGGGGATACAGCAGACCACATGGGATACACGCGAAATGAGAAGAACCAGGTTTTAGTTAAGAAGTGGAAAAGATACTATATGAACATTAAGTTTACCACGGAGAGAAGAGTGGGGGTTCCATCAGCCCAGTGAAAGAAAGTACAGAGAAATGCAGTGGGAAGGTTTGGAAGTTTGCTCAACAGAAAGCACAGAAATTTAGTGAGTGGTAGACAATAAATGTCTTGAGAAACTTACACTTCAGCAGTATTCACGAAATGAACTCAGCTGACTTTAAAGTTACAAAGCTGCAGTTTCTAGAGACAGGCATTTCCAGCTTTTCCATTATATTCTGAAAAATATATACCTACGTAGAGCTTGCTAACAGAAATTATTAACTATTATTAATGTGCTGAAGTTCAAAGTGTTGGAAGTTAAATAGAGCTACTCACTGAGGCCCTTTTCATAAGCTGGTGTAGGTTCAGGTTCCAGGAAATCAGAGGTTTGACCTACATATATTGAAGCCAGTCTAAGAATAGGTCCCTCGTGAAATGGAGGCAGTTATTGAGAAACTCAGAGCAGACAGAAATTTTATTAAATTGGTGTCAATAAAGACAGAAATATCCAACGTAAAGACTCAGTAGCCAAGACCACCATTATAAGGTCTCTGATAAAGCATTCCCAATGGAAAGTGAGCCTAGTTTTATTTGTCCTATTACTTGGCTCCGAACCCTTGAGCCTGAGGGAGGCAGGTCAATGAGGCAGGAATGTATCTTCTAGCACTGCAAATCCAACAGTTTAAGTTAACAGCTGATTTTGACCAAGTGTTTATCATAGCAAATGAACTACAAATGTTTCTATACCGAACCTTGAATTTTCAACAAGCTAGTATTGATTCCTTAGAAAATAGGCAACGTTTTTTTCCCTGAAGAAACACATGGAATGAGAAGGGTTCACCATGGTTCCATGCATATTTGCATGAAGAGTGAGTTGATGAGTACAGAGACTTGAGGAAAAATAACTAAACTTCTTTGTGTTCTCTCGGAAATCTTGTTACATGGCTTCCTTTTGTGTACTGATTCACATCTGAGTCTTTTCCTGTCATTTGCTTCAACTATATATAAGGAACCATATACTTCATTTTCACCCCCAACAGAAGGTAAGATTCTATTTTCCTTTGGAAAAAACAAATTTAAAGCTATTTTGTACAAGTTTACCTGTATACATCATGTTCAAATTAGTTTAGTAAAAATAAAATGGCAACTGAAAACAAAATTTGAATTTTGCTCCTTTGCTTTTATTAGATCATGTAAAACCAAAATGGCCTGAAATAGATGCAATAAACATATTAAATATGAGGTAGGTAGCAAATGCAGAGGCAACATTAAAAGAAAGTATGTTGAAACTTAATCATTAAACTGGCTGTGTGCAGTTGTAAACTCAAGAAATATTACATTTATAATTGTGAATTTGTTAAAAGATAAATTAGGGTTAGCACACTTTTATATTAATATTTAAACTGTGAGCCTGCAATTTAAAGAAATTAAAATTGTTATAAAGGGCTTTGCTCATCTACATTGACTCATCAGTAATTGATATTTATCTTCTAGCCAAACAACAGCCTGAATAGCCTAAGAGAATGAACCAGTATCACTGTGGGTCTTGAAAGCGGTTTTGCATTCTTCTAATGATAATTCATGTATGTTTTAATGGGAAAATATTTTTAATGTTTTATTACAAGACACTCCACACAGCATGTTTGTTCCTTGCCTTTGCCTAATCTTAAAAGATTACTTAAATTTTGCAATTTGTAGTCTTAAAAAAATTAATACTATGTTTTGTTTGAGATTCTTATATGGAATGTTTAAATACTGTTTTTTTTTAAAATAGAAAAATTACTGTTTTTAAAAGGGGTATTTTAATGAACAAGTTAAATTTGCCAGTCTTGTCGTATCAGCTGTCTTCTCTTAAACTCATTTTACCAGCAGTTGTTTAAAAATCACTGATCTGAGAAGCCAAATGCTTTAGAATAATCCATAATCTGACTTCTTCTGATCTGAACACATTTCTCTGCTTCCTCCTTGTCTCACTGTCTATGACGTAGGCATGCTGAACTTTTGGGCTTCTCCTGGTCCCATCTCAGGTCTTTTTTTAAAACAAACTACTCTAGTATTTCCCTTCCTCAAACCCTTCTAATTTTTAACTCTAAAACTACCTCCGAGAATCCTTTTTTGAGTATAATAGTGTTCAATGTTTTCTCCACAAAATTTATCAAAACTTGTAATGCTTTTCTCACACCAGACTGAAAGCCTCATAACTTTTATTTGCTGTCTCACAGCATCTAAGTTAACACATACGATATCTATTGAATGAAAGAATGAATACTCAAGGTTTAAGTAGATGTTCTCAAAGCATATAAACTTTAAAAAATAGGATTTTTGTTTCTAATTGGTAGAAATCCAGTTTCTACCAATTAGATGGCACAGTTCTAGAGACCAGCATTCATTTGAAAGCATAATACTGGATGTTTTCTACAATCTTTAAGATTATGTTTCTGTGCTCTCATTAATTTTATAAATATATACGAGTAATAGCAATTTTTTTAAAAGATGGAAAGTAATCACAAATAAGTTATGTACATTGTATTATTCATTGTAACTATGTCAATTTGCTCAGAAATATCTCAAAAATGGTCTTTCTTAAAACTGATCCAAAAGGTGCTTTTTGTATCACAGACATTCCCAAATCTTTTTCCACAGCTGGTATTTTAAAAAGTGCTTGCATAAATTATCCTATTTGAAACTAAAAATAACCATGTAAATAATACAGAAGAAACATAGATGAGAAATGGGTTCAGATAATGAACGTCTTGCTCACTTTACCATACTCAGTAAATGTGATGCTCGATTTCAAATTCTGTTTCCTGTTGTCCAGTGTCACATTATTTTGCTACATACTGTTGTAATATGAGTTAAACAGTTTATGCTACATTATACAAAAAACAAAATTAAAAATCACAGGGTTTACGAGAAAATGGAATTAGAAATACAACGTTCAAAAACTTCATCAATGACACAAAAATACAAACAAAAAAAATGGCAGAAGTTTTACATGCTAAATGGTTCACAAACATATAAATACAGTAGACCCCATTTTTCTGGGTGATATGTTCCAATTCCCAGTGGGTACCTGAAACTATGGATAGTAGCAAACTCTACAGATGTCATTTTCTATGTATACAAACATGTAATTTTACTTTGCCTAATTATGAATAAGTTTAACAGTGTGTTATACTAACTGATCTAAATATGACCTCTCAAAATATTTTACTGTACATTAAGATTTTGACTGGTTAAGGGGAGGGATTACTATACTGCTAGAAATGACATTTGTGTTATCTTGAAAACTGTGGAAGTAACAAAAAAGTATTGCAGTTTATTGTGAAGTGTTGGAGGGAGAGTCATCTGAATTGTACAGAAATGCCATCCAATTAACACCTGGCTAACACCAGTTGTAAATATGGCATCTAAGACATGGATAATTAAAGTGGCTTATAAGTGTCTGAGGTGTGTATATTTGTGCTTTTTGTACATTTCTATACAATTTAGCTGGTTGCAATTTTCTACATTTGTTGGTGTTTCTCATAATGAAATACCTAAAACTCAAAACTTACATGCTTCAATTGTCATTATTCTTCAAAATGTTATAGAACTGACTGTACTGTGGTTCTATTTTTATATTCTCTACAGTGCACACAACTGTGTCTAATAAATGAGTTTTGACTATTTAAAGGATCAATTAATAGTTTAGGAGGCTAAAATTTCCATAAATGGAATGTTAAAAATATCCAAGAGAGGGAAAAGAAAAACTACCTAATGGAATGGATTTATTTCATGTAATTTGCATAGTGAACACAAAATAGCTACATATTATAGATTGGAAAATGAAGGCTTTTGAAGGTTTCCCAGCTACTAGGTAGCAGAATAAAGTTTTGACTAGTTTAGCGTAGTGTAGTGTCAATGCTTATTTATATTTACATATTGCATATAATTGTGTATATAATTATATTTTTTTACATTATAAAATTCTAAATTTATGGAAAAGACAGTTATAACAATGTTAACTAAACTTTCCCTGGAGCTTTATTATTAAAGCAGTAGTTATTTCTTTGAACACACATACTTTAATTTTTAGGAATTATAACTAAATGAACTGGAATAATCTTAGAATTTTACAAGTCTCCTTGAACTCTTTAACGACAATTCTTTGCCAAATTCCCCTCTAATACACAATACACTCCAGGTTTCTGGAGATGTCTAGTGATTTCAACTATTTGGAATAATTAAAATCTCCTAAGTTTAAAAAAGTAGGGGTGGGTATTTTAAACTGAACCAGAAAAGTATAGTGAAACAGCTGAATACTACATATAATCATATAACGCACTATTACTTGTCAATTCATTAACCAGAAATAAAAAGGTACAATTTACTTGGTTGGTTATGGTTATCAAAATGTTAGCCACAGGAGCAAGAAATGTAATTGCATAGGAAAAAAGATGGATAAAAAATTAACAGCACTGTGATGGACAGTTGAAAATAGTAGCAAGATTTAGCGACAGTAATGGGAGAGGCAAGGCAGAAATATTCAGCAAGACAGACAGTAGAGAAAACTGTTAGCCACAAGAACATTAGAACTGCGTTAAGATTATAGGTAGTAGCCTCAGAAGGCATAATATGGTACAGTTAAATCTTTATACCACAGCTCTAACCCTCAGAGAGAGTATCAAAGTCCTCACTCAGTAAAAGGCTTAGGTGTATCCACTATAAAACCGTGATATTCAGTAGGAGAGGGAAAAGGAATTAAAGAAGTGTGTGGTAAAAAGGAAAGCTATTTACTACAATGACTCAGGGGTATCATTTTAATATACCCTAAGTATGAGACTTGGAGATAAGTGTATTGATTTATAACCATTAAAAAAATTAATTCATGTGGAAGTACTTCCCCTGTCAGGCTACATTTGATGTTTAGTACTATAGAAAAGATCATACTGGCTTCTATTATTTACTTATTGTGTATTTAACTAGTCACTTCTTACCAGCAGGTCTCTATCCATTTAATTTGGATATTACATATTGGAGGACTGGACTGGAAATCAAGGACCTCTTTTAACTACAGATAAGTCACTATAGATGTTTCTAACTAAACGATTCACTTGATCTCTCAAACTGTTTATTTTTATTTTTAAAACAAGAGGTCAGAAACAAATAATATATATGTGCATACATTAACACACATTTAACTTAGTCTTTTTCAGTTCTATATTGTCCCTCAGCATTAGTAGAATACATAGCTTTGTACATAAAATTACCAATAAAATCTAACCATGTTTATACTCAGAAAAAAATTAAAATAAAAACCCTTTAGTTTACATAGAAATGGGAAAAAAATGTTCTATTGGAGTGATTCTCAAACTTTAATGTACAATGAGCTCAACTGCTAATCTTGTAAAATTGTAGATTCAGCAGGTCAGAGATGGCCAGAATTTAGTAAGCTCCCACATGATACTAATCACCACTGGACTGCATTTTGAATAGAAGGTTCTAGGATCTGAAGACACTGTAATGTTGACAAGGTAGGCTAGCCCAGATATTTAAAATATCAACTATTACTAGGAATAACACTATAAAAATAAACAGAAAGTTTCATGATGAGATATGTCTGAGATTTATAATTAATATGGGAGGTGAGAAGTGGGTAGTGGAAACAAGAAAGCTTCTAAGTCGGTAACTGCAGCTGAATGATGGGGAGATTTAATCATTCATTTGTATATTTGAATTTTTCCATAAGAGTTAAATTTAACTCAAAAATCCTACTCCAAAACTATCATTAATTAAAGGGATGAAAATACAGAAGTCAGATCTCTGTTAAAAGTAGGAAAGAGAAAGTTACAAGGACGGCTATAATGTAAAGCTAGAAAGAACATATTTAAGATTTTACACATAATTCCAGCTTTTAAAATACTAATAATTCCTTGTTTACTTTTTACTTGTTTACCTGATACACTTGAGATTCAAACAACTCAACTTCATTGAAAACAAAGTGATTTAAAAATCACCTTAAAACTAGTTAAATGACGGGAGATCGGATAAGGCAGAGTATCAATGTACAAATGTCCTAAACTTAAAATATTATAAACTCCATAATGAATGAAAAAATATTGTACCCTTTTAAACATTATGAACAATGGAGCATTTGGAGATTTTTTTTTAATTAGGTAGAAAAAAAAAGTTATTATAAAATAACTTACTTTTGAATGGGAACCACTTAATTGAAAAACCAAACATTAATTTCACAGGAGAGACTACCAATGGAAAAGAGGTGAGGCAGGGATTAAGTTCAGGAACAGTGTATATAAGGGATGTCCATTCACCTGTCATGTTTTAAGTTATATACAAAATGTACATATGTTTAAATGATAGAAGAGTTGAGAGGTAAGTGTATAAGCATTCATTGTCTCATTTGTATTTTCCTGCATAGTTGAATACCTTTTATGTGGGTTATCTGATATTCTTAACTTCATAATTTATATTTTTATTAAAAAAATAACATTCAGGAAAATACACTAAAGAGTAATATTGATTTTTGATTAACTGGTACACATATTCTAATACTATGGCTTAAAATGTAAGATTTTCTCCTAAAAATTAATCACCAGAATTTCAAGAAACAAAGTTAGCTAAAATAAAAACCCAAATATGTTCAATTCCACTAAACAATTCTAGTGAAGACAGTGAGGAAATCTTTAAATTCCAGAGCTATTAATGGAAATGTCTTTTCTTTCAATCACCTGCAAGTTTCACAGCAATCTTTAAAGGTATAAATCTCATTTTTAAGTGTATATACATAAAGCTGCATCTTTAATATATTACATATAAAATTATCAAGTAATTTCTATTCCTGGGTTATCAAATAGTTCAAACACAATATAAGGCTAAATGCAAAGTCTCCTTTCATTTTGCTTTGACATGCATTATATACTTGCATGTTACATCTGTTTGCTTGATCAGACTAAGATTTAAATCATTAAAAAATTTTCAAAGAAATAAAAATGTATTAAATCTAATAAAATATCTATTGTGGATAATTTAAGTTTACTATAGGCAAATCTGGTATTCATGGAATTTTGGCATTGTTAACATTTTCTCCTAGACAGCAGTTTACCAATTGCATAACATCTCTGCATTGCTTAATAACTTGTAGATATGGGCAGACCAGAATTTATTGCCTCCACTTTGTAGATAAGGTATATTAAGGCTTAGAAAAGTGACTTGTCCTTTCCTGAAAGCTTTATAGTGATGCAAATAAAACTACATGGAAAAACTAATTACCATAATTTGATTATACCAACCATAAATCTTGAAGTTAAAATGCCTCATCTTAAAGTTAATATATTTTAAATATAAAGTATATGAAACCATTCTTTAAGTAGGTGCTTTGAAACCCATTTCTAAAGTCCTCAATGTCAAAAAAAGAATTTTTCATATCAGCTACAGGAAAATCTTTCTAAATAATCAAGGTAAGCCATCTTACAGCAAACAGCTGAGTCTTAAGAACACTATATTGTTAACTAGTTCACTGTAAGATTAAGACGGAGTCATACAGTGGTAGTAATAATGACAAAGTTGATATTTTCACCTAACTTTGAAGTACTTTACTATATGTCAAGGACTAGATTAATGTACCAAATTTAAAAGTCTAGAATATCAAATCTCACTGACATGGCGCTTTGGAAGGAGAGCTGTACAGGAGTATGAGAGACAGTATAATCTGCTACTTCCTAGGCAGGCAGAAGTTTGGTTTCTGAACATCATTCGTTAAAAATAGTGTGAACACGTCCAATTCAGCAAATGATATAACAGCTATTCTCATGCATATCTTAGGAACTTCGTTTCTTCTTCAATCCCACCATAAGAAACTACCTGAAAAAGGACTGTACCTACTTTCAGGTATTTCAATCACCAGTTCAAACTGAAAAGAACAGAACTTAAAGAAGCTCTGTTCAATTACTATTCATTAACCATGGTATTGTTTTCTGATGGGTTTCAGGCACATCTGCTATTGCTAGGGTGCCTTTATATTACATTGCTATTTTAAGAAAAGAAACAAATATGAGATTCACCTAGCTTCCAAATATCCCTTGTTGATTCAATTGTTATCACTTACTTTTATGTAGTCTTTCCAGGAAGTGACTGAATTATTGCATTACTACATAGCACTTGGTTTTTAATGCTCCTAATGTATGAATTTTGCATAACACATTTTTTTTTTTATAACAGAACAACCTAAAGAACACGTTTAACTCCCAAGTTATGTTATTAGTAAACCTGCTTTGATGATCAAAAATCTGAATATAAATAGCGCCCTAATCTGAATGAATCCTTTAGGAAGTAAAAACAGTACCACCATAAATTACCTGTAAATTTTTAAATTACCTGTAAATTTTTAAATACCCAAATGTATAGCTTCCTTTCCACCCAAGGCAAAAGCAATGTTACTATTTTCCCCAGGGATATCAAGTACCCTTTATTAAAACTCAAAGTAGTCTAAGATTAGTAGGAAATCTTTAGCAGACACAAAAGATGAAAGATGAAACTGCAGCAAGAGAGCATGGCAAATCCAAAAGATCTATTAGTGCATAAATCCACTGGGAAAAAAACAAACAAACAAACAAAAAAAACAACAACACAACAAAAGAGATAGAAAGAATTAACAAGCTACAATAAAGGTTATGTCTTTAAAGCAGATTATAACAGGGTGGGAAATGTTTAATATATGTCCTCCTGAAGAGCAGTTACCATCTTTTAAATTAAAAACAAAACAAAACAAAACAAAAAAACCCAACTGGTATATTTTCACAGCATCTAGATTTATTTATGGTATAAAGCCATAGAATTGTAATATTATTACTCCTTTCCCACCCTGGCAGAGAATAAACATGAATTTAGAAGCACAGTGGAGTGAAAACAAAGAAGAGGAGAGAGAAAAGGCAGCAGAGAAAGACAGAAAAGGTGAATACAGAGCTACAGAAGTGTTTATTGAGCATGCTACAGAGGTAAGCAGAGTACACACCAAATGAAATTAAACAACCATCAAACCTCCCAACTTTGTTAGAAAATTAATTTTTAATTGTGCCGCTTTCAAACTATACTGAATTTTACATTTCTAAAGATGTAAAAACTCAACTAATAGAAAATATACATGACCGTTCTGTCTACATAGATAACAGAATCTATGAATCTTGAAACTAAGTACATCAATTTGAAAAAGTATTGGTCATTTAAACAGAATTAACAATTCAGGTTGACAAGAACTATTCAAATTAATTTGACCTGTAGATTCTGAGCCATGTTTTTATTAAAGTCAGATCTATTCCTAAATACAAAATATTTTTGAAGATTTATTAAAACTGAATATTACAATGCAAGGTAAATTAAGACTAAAGGCACATAAACTTTGGTCCCACCTGGTTGTCAGTTTTAGAAAACTGCCACAAAATTAATCTTCCTGCACTTTTCGCAGTACACTTTCTTTATCTTTGAAAAATACATGCACCAGTTCCTGAACTAGCTAGACCAGTCTGCACATGCTCAGAAATCCACAACCATATTCCAAATCTTAATTACAAACTAAGGATGGCAATATATATTTAAATGCACATAAGTCATGTCAACTTCAAAAACATCTACGAAAAATATTCAGCCACAAACAAGACATTACTTAGTGCTGACATTTATATGATACGTCCCACAAGAGTGTGTACAAAAAGGTTAAGATTCCACAATGCTTTCCACATAGGGCTCAAACTTACAGAAATCACTTTGTTGTCTTAAGAAATTAATACTCTGCATCTTGTTAATTTTAACTAATGCCTACATTCATAACTGAATCTAGACCAGAATTGTGAGATACAAAAGGCCAATGTTTTTTTAAAGCAACAAAGCCTAAGATAGTAAAAACTAAAAATGCTGCTTTATTCTTTATATCATGTATCTTATTTGATTAAATAGAAAGAAATGTGACAAGCCAATAATTCAAAATAAGTTCCAAGCAGGAGAAACAAAAACTTAACCTTTTTACACACCCCTGCCTAAACATATTGTAATTCCCATATAACAATGTGCCCTAGACAACCAATTCCTTTTTTCTAGTAAATGCACAATAGCAACACTAGTTTTCCTTTTTAAGGCACGTATGTCAAAACTAAGTTGAAAAAGTAAAGAAAAATTAATTGAAATTTAAAAACAGACAATAAAAATGGCTTCCCTATAGGACAGATGAAATACAGCAGTTAATAACTCTGCCTTCACGTATGCCATTTCATTTTCTAACCAAGGAATGATAACAGCATGAAAAAAAGGAAAAAACAAAAAAAAATCAAACTCTGGTCCCCACTTTTCTGAACAGTCAATAGGTGATGATACCAAACAATATGATTCACCCCAAATCTTCATCTCCCGTTTTTAAATTGTTGACTTGGAGAAAGACACTCTCAGATGATGGTTTTCACCAAGGTTATAATTATGAAGATCAATCAAGGCCTGGATAGCTTCTTCCACTGTTGCCATCTGAAGAAGTGCCATTTTGTGATCTCTTCTGAAACAAAATTATGAAATTAGACACTTCATAAATTAAAAAGGATTGAATTTTTCCATTCCAGAATGTCTATACAAAAATAAAAACTACTTGAAAACTTTTACTTCTATCAAGTCACTAATTTAAATACAAGAAAGCTTGCTTACTGAAAAAACTTAAATGCTTTCACAGTGCCCCCAGTGTTAGCGAACAGTGTTCGTAGATCCTCTTCTGCTACTGAAGGACTAGGAAATTAGAAGGGAAAAAAGAGAGAAGATTAATAATAAATTTTGTTTTATTGCTAAAGTGTATATCCTTAAAGTCCAGCTTTAATACTTACGGGATATTGGATAGGTGAAGGGTGGCAGAAGGAGGAAAAATGTTTTGAAAATTTTTGGATCCAGGTTTCTTAAAACGATGCAATGGGGAATTACCAAAATCTTTTGTTAGCCCTTGATCATCAAGTCCCTCTCGAGGTAGTTGTACAGTCTGATGTTTAGACAGAGTAACACGAATAATTTTTCCATACATTTTCTGTCCATTAAGATGGTTCATGGCTATAAAAAGAAAGGCTACTATTAAATGACAATATTAACCAAGTCAAGGCAAAAGTTTCTTATTTTAAAACAGCTTAAAAATTTGAACTCATTTTAAAATAAATGAGTTTACAATAGCTATTGGTGACGAGACTTAGATAAATTCTATTTTCACTTTCAGGGCATTCGGCAAAAAAACACCAGCATTTTCATAGGATAAAAATATTGAATATGGAATGACTCAATAATCCTGCTGATAAATCATATACTTAGTAGACCAAGAAGAAACTTACTCCTATGATACTTTTCCTAATTATCTCTCAAATTCATTTTGTCTCTACCTTTCCACTTTTCTCTGCAATTATTATCGACCTGGGAAACTCAATCTAATTTGTCTTCTGTGGATTTTTCTCTAACCTATTCTACACAGCAGTTGGATGACCTCTAACTACAAATTTGATCATGTGATTACCTGTTTAAAACCCTTAAGGATAAAGTCTAAACTCCTTCTTTAACATGGCTTACACCTTTCCTAGTCTGACCCTAACATATCTCTCCATTCTTTATTCATGATGTACAATACCAACCACTTCTTTAGTGCTGAGAGTCAATTGTTATGATGAGAAACATCCTAGCCCTAGAGAATTCAAAATATCTTAGTACAGTACTTCTTACACTTTATGTGCCAGTTAAACAAAACATATTTCCTTTAAGCACATTTTTTTTTTTAGCCCTGTGCACGTTTCCAGCTATAACACACCTTCCTATCTCCTTCACAATCCCTCCTAATCTATCCATTCTTCAATCTTACTTCCTGAAAAGGTAAGGAACTTCCTAATTCACTTTACTTCCTTTTAAAATTCAACATCATGTATTTCAATTACCTGTTATTTTTCAGACTGCAAAGTATAAAAAGGTAGGAATCACTGTCTCTACCCTAGCACATAGCACAGCACCTAAACACAGGACATTACAGTGGCTACTCCTTGAGGTGCAGTTGGATTATCTTTAAACTAAATGAACTGGTCAGAGATTATGACTGTTTTATTCACTAGTCACAACAAAGAAAAGATCATTTTATAAGCCCTTACACCAGCTAAACTGAAGCTGTGATTTAAGTATTTAAGAGTATTAACAAGAGGGAGGTAAAGGCAGTGTGGAAAAGCAGGTAAATGAGAACACAATCCCTACTCTATGTTTTTGATTAGCTTATTTAAAGTACAGTCTGAACAGGTGATACCCAGAATATAAAATTCAGAATACTGTTATGTATGTACATATGAATGTATGTGTATATGTGTGTGTGGACACACATATATATAAAACAAATCAGTTAAATAAGAAAAGTCATAAAAGAAGTATAAGATAACATTCAGGGGTGAAAAAATCTGTCAGTTTCGCTAATTTGTAAAAGTGTTTTTCTGATTATAAGAAATTTTTTTTCTATAAATCTAAGAAAAAGAATAATTTCTCAGGCCTTAATTTAGTCACTAGTTTTATACTGCATTTCACATATGCTTATAAATTTATACTTATCAAATCAATTATCCATAGTGATGGTATATAATCTCCTTTTATAATAAAATCTATTTGAATTATAAACTTCAGTAATTCTATTAAGTGAATATCAGAGACTGTTACCTCATACAGAATGTGTCAAAGGAATAAGTTTTGGAAATAAAGTAGCACAAAGAAATAGACTAGTTGTCATAAGAAAGTTTAGTATAACTCTGAAAAGTTATAAAAAGACTAATGAGAGCTTTAAGATACTGAAAGGTAGAAATAAGAAAACAAAAATTCTAGGCATAGTAACTGTACAGAACTGAGAAGAATGAGAAATAACCAAATAGCTACCTCAGGAAGCAATGAGGTAATGAAAAAGATTCTAATCATCTGATAGTTGAAAAGATGTGATCTAAAATAGAGGGGAGTTGGGGAAGGGAAATGATAAGAGCAGGATTTTTAAGAAAAAAAACTGTCAAAAATTGCAGTACATATAATAAAAATAAGCAAGAGATTTTCTGAACTGCTTGTTTTAAATGAATCAAGTTTAAGTCATCTTAAAATTTATTCCAAGAGACTGACATAAATGAATGAAGCTATCATTGACAAAGGAGGAAAAAGTCAAAGCTGCATAGTGGAAAAGCCTTTTGTCTGATTTTAACTGTTTACTTCTCCCTTAATTTCTGAAGATAATAAAAAAGTTACCTACAGATACAGGAAGATTTTAAATAATGTGGAACTGGAGCTGTATCTATAGCTGTCCCCTTTATAATTCAAAATATTTTGTTGCCTCTTGCATTTTTTAACAATGAACCTCTACATCCATTTAGATGTTTCATTATTCTTTTGAAAAGACCCAAGCTTTTGCTTTGGTTTTTTTCTCTCAACTGTCTTCCATACAATTGATTTCTAATCTTGTCTTTTCTATCTCCTTTCTTTAGGTTTATACTGTCAAAACACCATTTTCACTGCACCATACATATCAACTTTGTATAGTACTTTCATAATTTTAAATATTTTAAAATTTCCACTAAAATAATCTGTCCATCAGATTTACATGTATCTATGTTATTTCATTGTGCAATAGAGAATGCAGTCTGCATGATATTCTGAAATTTACCTTACTATTTAGTGTATGATCAATTTTTATAAATGTCCCTTCAATATATATTTAAAGAGAATGTGCTGGATATATAACTATTAATGCACAGATGCATGCATGCATGCATGTATGTGTGTGTGATTCTTTTTAGGTAGTCGTATTATTTGTATAAAGGTACGTTGAAATCCCCTAACTATTATGATGGTGGATTTGCTCAATTCTCCCTGCAGTTCTACTACTGACTCTGTTTTATACATTTTTAGGTCATTTCATTAGGTACGAACTTACATAAAATTGTATAACTTCCTAGTGAATTAACTAAATCTTTGATTAATGGTCATCTTGTATTTATACACATATTAGACAAACAGTAAGCAGAGGCTTGTACTTATATTAATATATCATTTTTATATCCATTTACTTCCAACTTTTCTGTATCTGGGACTTTGTATGTCTCTTGTAAATAGCATATATAGGTAGCATTAAAAAAATCAAATCTTGACAATCTGCCTTTCAATTTTTACTACTTTACATTTTTATTGTTACTGATAAATCTTAAAAAAACTTGATTAAGTATGCTCCTCCTTTCTTTTGTTTTGGCAAGAACAGTCTCTTGAAATCTTTTGTGAGACTCTCACAGTGGGAAGTGAAAGCCAACATACATACTTAAAAACTGTTCAAATACCATTAACCCCATTTCCACTCAATTTTCTAGCACACATTGATATAATTTAGTAGGTAAAGACCTATTATAAAGAACAACTAAGAAAGCTTACTTTTGAAATGGTAACTATATGTTAAATAAATACAGGAGCATTTTTTGTTAAATTACAGTTGAAAATATAATTGGAAGAACTAGATGTTTTAACATGAAAAGACTACTTTCGGCACTTTGCTAGATTTACTTTTGGCACTTTTAATCAGATTTACTCTCTGAGGATCTGTACACCACCACAAAGGAAATTTACAAACTAAGGAAAACACTATATTAAATAGGCTAACATTTGAAAGTTTATTAAGGAAGTATCTTAATCTGTGCAAAATTAAAATTTCTGATTTGAAGTGATCTAATATGGCCTCTAAGATTCACAACAATTTCATTCACATTAAACACTCGTATGTTTCAATTTATCATTTCCCTCTAAGCATTCTACTTCCTAAGCATCAAAACATCTGTCTGCATTATAAAATGGAGAGATCAGCTGACACTTGAACTTCATGGGTCCACTTCGATAGATCTGTCTTATAAATATATTAACAAACTATGAATATTCTTGCGATTTTTCTTAACATTTTCTTTTCTCTAGCATGTAGTATACAAATGTGTTTATTCACCTTTTATGGCATTTATAAGGCTTCTGGTCCACAGCAGGTTATCAGTAGTTAAGTTTCGGGGCAGTCAAAAGTTATATGAGGGTTTTTGACTTGGAAGTGAGGAGATTAGTGTGCAACTGCATTTCTAAATAGGCCACTGAAAACCAAAAAGTATGAGAAACTAGAAAAATATTTTTCAGTCTTTCTTTTAATAGCACACCCTAATTTTGTGTGTTTTTAAGTGGGCTTTTTAAAGTGTTTGTGGGCTTTGAGTTGTTTTTAAAAGCAGTGATGGTGAGAGTATGTATGTTTACAGTACATACACTTCAAGAAGACAAAATCTATCCTAGCACCAATAAGACATAAATTTAAAAGGAAATATGCTACTACTATTAATAAATCAAAGCTTTAGTGAAAAGATCTTGTAAAATATTTTCTGTTAATTGTGTTCTTCCAAAACTTGTATGTAGAAGCTTTAACAACCCCCATTGTGATCAGTTGGAGACAAGGCATTTACAGAGGTGTTAGGATTAAATGTGATCAGAGGGGAGAGGTTCTATATCTAATAAGATTGATTTCCTTCTAAAGATACACCGAGAGCTATGAGGAAAGGCCATGCAGGGACACAGGAAAAAGAAGGTAGTCATCTACAAATCAGAAAGAAAGCCCTCACAAGACACTGAATTCGTGCGCACCTTAATCTGGACTACTAGGCTCTAGAACTGTGAGAAAATAAATTTTTCTTGTTTAAGCTACTCAGTCTGTGGCATTTTGTTATGGAAGCACAGACTAACCAAGTACAGTGAAAATAAAAGTATCCTTTAAAATAATCCTTACACAAAATAGTATCAAGATGATTTGGTTAAATTACGCCTTAGAAAGTAGTCTTCAAACACAGTAACAGTGTATCCCTTATTCATATGAAAAAAATAAAAATAAAAAATAATGGTAATGACAGTACCCACTAGAGTACAAAAGTGTACACAAGCAGAGTTACTAAGCATTTTTAACATGATCAACATTTTTCTTTCACTAAAGATAGATATCGCCATTTAAAAAAATAGAGTCAGAAAAATAGCTATATACACTGGGTGAGCTACCAAGATGGATGCTAAGAAACAATGAAATTCAAATTTCTCAGCTATTTGATTTCCAAAGCCAAAAGATCTATGTATCTTGTTAGTATGTTGAGTCTCATTGGATATAGTAAGAAAAATACATCAGTGGTATACCAAAAAATGTCGAAACTAACAAAGTGAATGCAATCAGTCTGTGGCATCATCCTTCGAATTCTATGAACATAAACTATGACCACACTGTTATAGTCAGTCTCATTAAGTATGCAGTTATATTCTAGATATGAATCTTTTCATTAAGTTTAGCCAAATATTTATAAATAATCAGGATTCCATGGACTATATGAAGTTAACTCCAATTCCAAGGAGTAAACCAGAAATGAAAAAAAATCCCATTTTTAATAAAAATGACAAAATTATTTTGTGAAAATTACTACTCTATTTTTGGAGCCTAAACCTTTTTGCATTGGACTGCACGTGACAAAGGGCAAGAGAATAGCGAAAAAGAAAAATGTCACCATGTATAACTAAGTACATTAAAATATCAAAACAAGACATTTTGAATTCTGGCTATTAAAAACTATTTCTGATGAACATGAAGAGGTTTTTCTTCACAGATTTACATTATATATTTGAAATCAGATTGAAGATGTATAGATAACACTAGATAATTCATAGCTTAATCTTACCAAGTTGTGATTGGTTTCCATCAGCCATCTGTATTAGAGCACTGTCTTTCTTATTGTATAAAATCTTCACGCGCTGCACATCTCCATAAACACCTTTTTTGGAGTCACAGAGAGGTAATCCAAAAATGGAATTAATTTTACATGCAAGTCAGCTAGAGAATATCTTTCTGACATATTAATGAAACATTCAGACATCAACAAGACCACTCATTCAAGCTCATCATTCTCACAAATGAATAAAGAAGATCAAGATTCTGAACAGTGAATTTTGAAAAGAATAATTTTTGATAAACCCTCAAAGCTATGAATGATATTAAATTAAAGATCATGCAAAATAAATCAGCATGCATTAAAACAAATTTTGTGTCTATGGAGAGTTTTAAATAGCAAAGAAAAATAGCAAAAGATTTACTATTCAACTTTAAGCCAAAGTGCTAGCTACAAATAAGAATTAAGGTGAAACAAAAATCAAATCAATAATAAAAGTATAGTGCTAACAATAACATACCGAAGAGGGTAAACAGACTTTGGGGCGTAACCATCTTTAGAAGGAGAGAAGAGCAAGCAGCGTAAGACAAGAAGAGAGAAGAGTCGAGGAAGAGCGGAGATGAACAGATCATCCATAACGAAGGGTGGTTCCCGCAGAATGGTGAGGTGGTCATGGATCATGGTTCAAGGCGGTTAATTGGGGCAAGTTGGTCCGAGGAACATTTGTTCAAGCACAGAAGCATGAACATAGGGAATGGAGACAGGGAATGAAGACAAGGACAAGGAAAATAAAGGATCAGACAGGGGAGGGAATGGGCATTTGGGAAAAGACAAGGAAAGGGAAGGTGAACACACAGGGAAAAGGATGAAATGGGGAAGGGAAACAGCAATGCAGAAGAAAAAAATAAGGAATTGGGGAACAAAAAAAAAATAAAATATAGGTCAGTACATAGGAAATGCAGGAATTTGGTCAGAAAATGGTTGGTTTATGTACTGTACAAGAAAAACTGAGTAAAATGTAGTCATCCAAGACAAATATGGGTAAAGTACATCTATATCAAAGAGTAAATTACAGCATTTCATCTCAACATGGGGAAGGAAAGCATGCATAGGAATTTTAAACTCTGAACTTTAACTGCATAAGCATGGCTGGTTATGAAATGCAGGCAAAAGTTTTAAAATAAAAACAAAGGCACTCTGATTCAAACATTTTAGCATGCAGAACTGTGAATGACAATAGTATAAAATGATAAAATAAGCTTTATGTTCTTATTAACAGAGGCCAATTAAAATGAAACAAATATTAAAATTATACATCATAAACATTGAGCTTCCCACATTTCATACCAGCTTTCATAGCAATCAAAATAAAATATACCAGACATAAAATGTACAACTAAAGAAAATAACTCAACAATAAATTTTATTTAACAAGAAGGTGGGGGTGGGGGTTGGGGATAAGGTTGAAAATATTTTTAGACGACAATGACTAATAACTGCAAAGAAAAAATTACTAAGAAAGACTGGAAGAGTGCCTCGTCAAGATCTTTGGAAGAACCTTCAAAGAAAAATGTATTAGAGTAGTTCACATAAAATAAGATTTAAAAAAAATGCAATGACACATAAGCATGAAATGAACAAGCAAATAATCAGAAAAGGCAAAGAGCAAAACTGTTTTACAGTTAAATCTGCAAATTAGATCACATTTGCCTTTGAGAACAACAAAAAAGATAAAAAGCCATACTATAGTACTTCACCATATTTTTCTTAGGAAAAATAGGTAGTTAAATTAAAATATATATATAAGTATATGACTATCTAATGAAATAAAAGTATTATTACCTAAATAAGTACATAGATTTCATACAGAAGTAGAAACATACAGAAAATACTCTAATGAATGTACATAAAAAAAGGCAAGTGCAAAACAAAATAAACATGAAAAACTTACACAAATGAGATGGAGTTAAAGAATCAACATTAGAAAATTATTTTACTAACCTCTTCATTTAAATTGCTAACCAACAGGACTGTATTGCCACCAGCTGAGACTCCAGGCATACCCACTCGGCCAGCAGCAGCTGCAGCAGCTGCAGCAGCGTTTGGAATAGCCAAAGGACTCAGAGCTCCTGGAACAGCTGCAACAGGAAGCCCTAATTTTAAAATAAAGCATATTTTACGAAACACACACAAGTCGTTTACAAAAACCAATTTAAGCACGATGGCTGCATGGCTTAGGGATGACCATTCCAAATGACTCCTGAAAGTTAATTTTTGTAACATTTAGAAAAACGGTTTGCTAACATTTACTAGAGAAAAATAGCCAATTCCAATGAAATCATTAAATATTAGAAAGTACCTACCTGTATTATCTTTAAAAATTAAATACACAATATTCCATTTCCTCTGGAAAGCAAACAAAGCATAAAGAATATAATATTTCCCAGTCAGAAACCTGAAAAATTCACTTCCATGGTTTACAGGGAGAAGCCAAATCTAAAAAATACCATCCTAAAAGTAACAACTTTTTTATGTCTTCATAAACTCACATTTGAAATTACACTACTGCGGCGAATGAAACAAAGATAAGTTATTTAGTCCCTAGACAAATCACCCTGAGCATCACTGATTTATTCAAATGACCTAAAGAAAATCTTATTGAAATGTGTTTGCTTTACTTCTACAAAAGTAGTTAATGAATACAATTTCTGCGACACAATTCCCCTAGTAGAATGAGAAAGTGCCATTATCAGATTCTCTAAGTATTTTCCTAACCTCTGCCTATTAGAAATAAGAAGAAAATATTAAAACTATCATTCTACTTTACAGTCTTACTCTTGTCATCTTTAAAATCCTTCAGTCATTTATTATTGAATCTCTTTATCGCAGCATCTTTAGCTTCTTTTCTATTACTAATGAAGTTGGTATCTTTATTGCTTAAATTTTTACAAACCAGCTTATTTCTCAAAAAATATTAATTCATTAAAAATGAATTATATGTTCTTTTTCTCCTTCCCATGATAAAAGAAACAAACATCCAACCTAAATGAAGTTAATTCATGACATACCTGGGTAGAACTGGCCCTTAGCACTGTCGTCCCAAAAGTTCACGTTTTATTTCTTCTTTTCTCTTTCCAGACTTCTTGAGTATGTCATAAAGATGTGCTGTTACCTTTGGTTTCAGATATCTGATTGTTTTAGCCAAGATATTTTTATATTCTTACTTTACAGAAAGTACTACCACCTTTCATTGGCAGTCTGAAATTCTTTAAGATTCACAATTCTTAACACCTCTTTAGTTTTTGATTTTAAAATCTTCCCCTCCAATTTTCTTTTCTCTTCTGAGAGCTCCATCAGTAGAATGACATATTTCTCATTTACAATCTTACACTAAATGACTTTATTTCAGCACTTTCGGTTCCCACCATTTTTTAGTACCCCCTCTTTTTTAGAGTTTACTTCTTGTTTTGGTGAATTTTCAACATATGCAAAAGTATGGAGACTAGAATAACAAACCCCCATGTATCCACCACACTGGTTTACCAATCACTAACTCATGGTCATTTGTTTCATGCACTCGCCTATTTTATTTCCAAATACCAGAAATGAGGATCTAATTTTAAAATAGAAACTTCTCATATCTAGTATTTACTAATGCATAGCAGTCTTTAGTGTCTTCCTGAATCCACGAGTGTGAATCTTTTGAACCAACTATTCTATGGCATTACTAAATTTTCCATATTAAATATCAGTGGATATCTTGATTTGCATGCCAATGTACAGTCCTAATTCCACTGCAGGACTCAGTAATTTTTGTGTTGCATTCTCTTAGAAAGTGACCTCTTCCCACTTTCTTTAAAAGTTGTTCAATATTTTTAGAGAGCTTTGACTGAATGCATATACAGTCAATTAAAGTTAACACCACCAAAACTACTTAACAGTGGCAGACACTGCAGATGTAAGTATATACTGTCAAATCATTCCCCCTTGGTTAACTTTTAGTAGGAAAAAAATCCTTAAAATTCTGTTAAATTCTTGGTCTTAATGGGATGCAGTTGATGGCCCCAAACAAACATACACCATCAAATGCAATACAATGCAAGTAAAAGAAAAAAGTTCAGTTATCGATCCTTTAACAATCTATTAACAATGAAAGATTTTTTAAAAAATCTATCAAAGAAATATGACTGATTCTTTTCCACAAAAAATTATATCAGTTTAGTTCAGTTTTCATTTTCAATTGTAACAGGCTAGAAGTGATTAAAGGGCCACAATGACAGAAAAATTAAGAATGATTTATGTTACTAAAATTAAAATAATCTCAGACCTAGCACTTTCTTTGTACTTGACTCTTATTACCTCTCTATCTGCTAGAATTGCCTTAAATTTTGTAACATACATTGAAGAAGCTCTCAATTTTGAGTCTCAGGACCTCATAATGCTATTAAAAATTAATGAGGACCACAAACAGCTTTTGTTTATTTAGGTTTTATCAACTGATATTTAACATCAGAAATGACAATGATTTTTTTTAAAATACAAGATCATGTGATCACATATTCTATTAGTTTTCAGATTAATGTAGTAAACTCTAATGTACATTTGTGAGAGAATAAGAGTCAAGGCAAATAATGTTTTAGTATTTTCATGAAAATAGTTTTGACTTTATGGATCCCTGAGAAGGTCTCCGGAGCTCCCAAAGATCTTTAGACAATATTTTTTTGTACCCCTGCCATGTATACTTGGTATGTTTTGTAAATATGGACTGCTCAAAAAACGCTAAGATTTAAAAGCATTCATTTGTTTACTTCAAAGAAAAGAAACTGCTGTAATATATGACTGGTATATAAAAAAAGAAAAGAACGTGAAGAATGTAGTTAGATTACATATAACTGACACTTTCCAAAATTTCAGTTCTAAGAAATATATTACTCATTGTTCCCTGCTGACATCTGAAAAATTACCAATTCATAAAAGATATATAAAATATCAATCTACTTAAGTCTGATATATCAATCTAAACACAACAGTTTAAGCTTAATACTTCACTTTGGCAGAAAATGGTTTCCTCTAAAATGCAGGTCTACCTTGCCAATATACAATTAAACAATCTAAGGAAAACTAAGAAAAAGGTGATGAAAAACGTGCTGGAAAAAACTTGAAATTATTCAGGGTATCACTTTTTTCAAACTACATTTGTTCTTTAAGTCTGGATTTTACAATGGAGATAATTTGATGACATAATATTTATAACATCAAGCCTTATCACAGAAAAATAGTCACTCAGAATTACAAGAATCTGTGGAATTCAATTAAAATGGCAATCAAAAATAAAAATATAAAGTGCCCCCTTTTTATAACGTCATAAACTTAAAAAAATATGGTCAGAAAAATGCTAAATAAACAAGATCATGCTTTAGTTAAAAAAAAAAGAAAAGAAAAGAAAAAAGACCACTAATTTTCTAGTAAGAAAAACTTTGGGTTCCAATTAGATGTAATTTATCTCCTCTTAGTAAGGAGAGAGAGAAAAGTTTACCAAAAAATGGAACAGAAATTGTGAGGCCTCCACTGTCATTACTACCATTGGAGTGCTATTTCACCATCTCCCCATTTTTCCAGTTTTATCACCATTTTGGGTCACTGTGCTACAAAGTCAGGTGATCGATTCTTCTGCCTAAAGATTCTTCTTCTAGATCACTGTCTTTAATGTCACTAGCATGTATTTCTCTTCCACCACCATCTTCTTCCCTGGGGCTGATAAAGTTAGAGAAACTACTGAAGCCATCTTTATTCAATTCTAAATCACTGAAGCAGTCTGAGTTTTCACTTGACTTTTTTAAAGCCTCTAAGGACAGACATCAAAATTTCCCTTAGATACTTTTTCTCTGAAAAAGCAACTTTGTCATTCAGGAAAAACAAAAACATTAAATCTAAATATTTTCTCTAATAAAAATATAAAAACCTACGAAGTACTTTATGATGCACTCTTTCTATCATAATGATAAATTTTTAAACAGAATTCCATATTATACTTTTCATATTAATGGTAAATCCTAGCTATAAAGATGATAAAATTTACCACTTCCCTTTGTAAAAATTAATTACATGATGTTACCTACATTGGCTCCAATATATTTTTTAGCTGAAGAAATACCTTTAATTTTAATGATTTATTATTTTTAGATATGATTAGTATGTCCGGAAAAAAAAACTTTATGCAAATTGATAATGGGGGATAAAAAATGCCTTTTCTACTTCCAGGATTGTTATTAAGAATAAAATAATGTCAAAGAGTTTCATAAACTTCCATATATTAAAGAAAAGTAAAGTATCACAGGGATACTTTCCATGTAAAATGATCATCAGTTAAGCAGATATTTGGAGTGATTTAGTAATTTTATAAATTTCTCATGTTAGTTCACATTTTTACCAAACTTGCCTCCACTGACAATGATGGAAACAGTCATATCTATTAAGACCCAAAGTCCTGGGATGCAGTGATACAAATTATCTGTTCTTTTTTTCCTACAAATTATAAACTGACACACTGGCATCCCTAATCTTACCCATTTCAACTGAAAATGTAACCTTTTTGTTCATTTATTTTAAAGCATTTATAAATTTTATCTGAATTTAATATATTCAATTTATTACTTTAGAACATTTTTAGCCTTGCAAAAAATTCAAGTTTTACAGAGCTTATAGATAACGTGAGTAACCTAGATTTTCCCCCATTAAAATCTTAACATTAAATATAGTGCCGCTGTTGGCAATAATCAGCCAATCTTGATATTATTAACTAAAGTCCATAACTTGATTATTTCCTTAGTTTGCATATCATGTCTTTTTAGGGTTCCAAGACCACATATTACATTTAATAATGTCTCCTTAGGCTCCTCTCAACTAATGACTTTATTAGTGATTTTTTAAGGATGCATAATTTATTTTATCCCCCTCATTTCCCATTCTAAATAATCTATTAGAAGTCAACTGCATGATTACTTTTGGTCTTCTTTACTTTGTTCAAGACATTTTGTAGCTGTTAGTCTCATATATTACATAACAAAAAAATGGTGGTGAAACTTTGAGATACTTTTTAATTCATAAAGTACAGGATCCTGGTGGGGCAGTTTTTACATTTCATTTTCTGATTTGAAAATCAAAAATTCCCTTTTCACAAGAATGACAGTTGCTATTCTTCCCTGTAACAATCCATTACTCCTCTTCTATTTTGCCCTCTGGAATCCATTATTTTCTTATTGTTAACAATTGCATTTTTATTTAATATGCTCCATAGAGAATCTTTTTAATTAAAACCTTGCTTTGTCCTGACAAAACTTCTTATAACCCTCTCAGAGAGTCATTTTTATCTTCCTAAATCCTTCCCCAAAGGGATGAAAAAGGATGCATTATTCACCACTCTGCCCCACCGACCCCATGTTACTTTCAAAGTGCTGTTTTACAACCTTAAATTAAGATGGTTTCTGATGTCAGTGCCATGCAATCATTTCCCATCAAAACAGCCATCAGGTCACTGGGACATTTTTTTCTCATTACATGAAGATTTAAAGAGGCTGACTTTATTTCCTTCCCCAATCCGTTTCATCATTAAGTAATTTGTAACTTTGGTCTCAAAATTTTTTAAAAATTTCTAATTCAATGATTTTTCATTTCAGTAACCTCTCTTACTACATATCCTGGTTATTTCTCCCATCATTCATTTCTAACATTTATATCTCCTTTCCAATTTTATTCATTCAACTTCTTGATCCTCCTCCTATTCTCACACAAACAATGAACCTACCATTTATGGCCCTTAAAGTGACCAATCTATTCTCCCTTGGCTTGACTATACTATATAACCTAAATGTTTTGGCTCACTTATTATTCTGACAAGAATGACAATTACTCTTCTTTCCTGAAACGATCCATTCTTTGGCTTCCAACACTCCCACCAACACTCCCTTCAATTTCCATTCTGCCCTATGGAAGCCATTATTTCCTATAATTAACAATGCATTTTTATTTAATGTGTTACTTAGAAAAACTTTTAAATTAAATGTTTGCTTTGTGTTTTAATTATATATTTATGCCAGACTTGGATAAAACCAACCATATATTTTGGTAATGCTTTTGAGTTTGTAAAGAGTAAAAACATATGCACACATATCCCAAAATTCAATCTGCAAATCTTTTGCTATCCAACACTGATTTCCTAGTCTGTTAAGCGTTTCCTATAAATACCCTAGACGTACTCCTGTCTCCTATTCTCAATCTCATTATATTTAGCAAGTATCTTAGAAGACAGAGATCAAAATCCCCTAGAATTTTTCAAACAACTTCAAAAGTCTGATCTTCCACCTCACCTATTCCTCTTTTTCCTATTCATCTAAAAGTCAGAGTAAGAAGAAGGAATATAAATTATAAAGATGACAATTTCAGTTCAGGCTCCATCTCTGTCCCTAAATTTCAATAAAAACTTGATAAAAATCCTTTCTAGTTCTCACAATGGTCCTAAAAAGCATTTGGATCCAACATTTCAGGATCCAGTTCCAAGATGACAGGCAACCATGGTAAGAACCCAGGCATGCCTCCTTCCCATAATACAACTAAGAAAACCTCTAGATGTGCCCTGGTGGCCTAGTGGGTTAGTTTACTGTCACGCAGTCCACACACATTCCAAGGTCCCTGGTTTAAGACCGGGGGCTGGGGAAATCATCAAAATAAACAACTAAATTAAAAAAATAAATTGCTTCTTTCCTTCTCTTTCTGTCAGTTTCCCTTCATTCTGCCTACACCGTTCATTAAAAACAAAACAAAATGAAACAAAAAACAAAAAACAAAAAGTCTATTTGGCTATCACAATCTTTGAAAATAAATGGGGCCAACATCTCCACAGAGGGGACAAATGCCTCCATAAAAGGCAGGAGAGGTTGATTTGTCTTGTTACCATACCACTCTGTTCAGATGCACTGGGATGAAAACTCATCTTGAGTTAAAGGACCTTCTGCACTGAGTACTCCAGTATCTGGTAGTTGGCTTTCAGTCACAGAGCTGGGTGCCTTAGCACAGAGTGGAAAGAGGGCCGCTAGTACCCCAGCGGACAGAGACCCGATTTCCTGCTGTCCAGATACAGCAAGCCACCGTCACACAGAAGTCCTCTGAGGGAAAAACCCACCCTATCTTCTGCCGCTAGCACACCAGTGCACACCTCTGGGTACATACCACCAACGCATTTCCACAGGCAGCCATAGACAGGCAGCAAGGGCAAGCAGCACCCAAATAGATAGTGCTATTTCCTAACAAGAACATTCCTTTTTATCTCTCTCACGGGGAAAATAATTGAAGGGGCTATATCCAAATGATAGCTCCTGCTAGCCTATGGCTACAACAAAACAGCTATTTATCTGCTTGGTACCTCAGAAATTCCACCCCTAGGCCTCAGAGCTTGTTTATCAACCCCTGTTCCATCAGGGACACTCTCCAGAGGAATGACTGGAGAACTGAGGGACTCACAAAGGAGGGTGCTCCACTAATAACAGCTCTAGGCTCCTTCTCTTCATGGACTGTGTTGGGACAATATCCTGCTTACTGAGTGGGCATACAATTTTTGGTTCTCTCTTTCTCTGGGCTTTACTGTTCATGCCTGTGACTCTGGAGGGGAAACCTCTCCATTCCCTATGCCAACTCCAACTCTAAGCCGGACCTTCAGGCCTCAAAGCAGGGCTCACCTCAGTTTGAACAAATGCAATGATTGCTGAAATCACACAACTAAAGGAAATACAGTGTTCTAGACCAACACCCATGTTTATTCTTTGCAACCTGACACCCTAACACAAAACGTTCATCAGGGAAGCCTAAGCCATAAAATAAGAAACACAGTATATTAAATAGATTGAAGAGACAAAAATACGTGAAATGATGGAGCTAAACAAAATCCCAGGAAAACATGAATGAGACCGACATGGGTAAACTACCTGATGAAGACTTTAAGGCAATGATTTTAATAATTCTCATGGAAATCAGGAAAACAACAGAGAAACAAAAAGAGAACTACAACAAAGACAGAGAAAATATGCGGCAGTTCAAAACAAAATTCATGGAGCTAAAGAACCAACAATTGAGATGAACACAACAGACGGATTAAACAGGCTGGAAGAAGCCTCCAAAAGAATCAGTAAGCTAAATGACAGGGCAGTACAATGCACTCAAGCAGACTAACAAAGAAAAAAAAAATTAAAATAAATGAAGACAAGATATGAGACCTGTGTGGTAACATATAAAGGAACGTTATTAGCATCATAGGGGTTTCAGAAGGAGAGAAATGGGAAGAGAAACTGTATTTGAAGAAATAATAGCTGAGACTTCCCCTAATCTGAGGAAAGAAACAGACTTCCAGACCCAGGAAACTCAAGAGTTCCAAATAAAGGAAACCCTAAATGGACCTACACTAAGACATACCATCATTAAAATTTGGAAAATATAAGAACCTTAAAATGTACTACAGAAAAATGAGTTACATACAAAAGAGCTTCCACAAAACTGTTGCCAGGTTTCTCAGCTGACACTTTAAAGGCCAGAAGGAAATATAGCATGCTGAAAGAAAGGACCTCCAACAACGAATAGTCTACTATGCTACATGATCACTTAAGACTTGAAGGAATGATGAATAGCTTTTCAGACAAGCAAAACGTAAAGGAATTCATCACCACACAACCAGCTTTACAAGAAATAATAAAGGAAATTCTATAAAACTGAAAGAGATCCACTTAAAAGCAAAGATATCAAAAATATAAAATGTGGGGAGAAGAATAAAAATGTGTCTCAAGACTAACTTGCTTTCAAGTAAAAACAGGTTATAAGCACAAACTTTTATGTAAACCCTAGGGCAACCTCAAAACTTATCTTCAGGGAAAGCACAAAAGAAATTAAAAAGGGAAACTAAAACTACTGCTTTCAAATCACCTAAGAAAAGAAAGATAATAAAATTACTGCCTGCAACAACACCTAGAAAACAATTAACAAAATGGTAATAAACAGTTACATAGCAATAATCACCTTAAATGTTAATGGTACAGGTGGCTGAATGGATTAAATGGATTAAAAAACATAACCCAACTTTCTGCCTCATTTAACAGATTCATCTACATTCAAAAGGTAAACATGGCTCAAAGTCAATGGGCGGAACATAATCTTATAGTCAAGTGGTTACCAAAAAAAGCAGAGGCAGCCATACTTAGATAAAATAGACTGCCAACTAAAGAAGATAAAAGACAGGACATTATATAATGATTAAGACATCAATTCTGCAAGAAGGTATAATGCTTATTAACAATATGTACCAAATAAAGACACATCAAAATACTAAATCAATTATTAACAGAACTAAAGAGATATATTGACAGCAGTACAATAGAAGGCCCAACACATTTACCCTATACTTTTGATCTAATCCACTAAAATCAATTCTAGAATTTAAGCTAGCTTAAAAACAAATCCTAGCTAAATGTACTGAGCATTCAGTATACGTCAAACACTATGCAAAGTTCTTTGCACATATGAACAAACTTAGAATATGAACATAGGGATTTCTGTCATCATATGCACTTGTTACAAACATAGCAGCCGAGACAGTGAAGCTGTGCCAGATTTTGAACTCTGAATTTCTGAGCCCATATTGTTTTAATGATTATGCACACTTCCTCATTGCAAACACTTCTCCTTGGGTTTGCTTTACTCCTAAACTATCATCTCATTTTTTTCTGTCTATATCACACCTCTCAAAAGAGTAGTAGATATCCATCTAGAAGAGTCAAATTTTTATAGAGGAAATAATAGAAAAAAAGTCAACTTATTCTAGTAATATCAGTCAAAAAGACCCCACTCCTTATAACAAGGTTTCTTTATTAAGTCAATAGAACTGAAGGTGGGAATAAAGGGAAATGATTTGTAGATTAAAGAGTTAGGGGACTTAATAATCAATGCCATGTGGGCCTTTAACAGAGTGCTATTAAATCAATCCTCACAAAACTTGTTTTGAGACAACTAGAAAAACTTAAAAGATAAACTAGGTATTCAATGTTATTAAGAAAGCATTGTCAAATGTGAAAGGTATGCTAACCACATTATGAACTGATACACAGATGTCATTATTTTAAGAGATATTATGGTAATGTTTGACATATGTTAAGGAATTATTTCAAATTTACAACAGAAAAAACAACCAATAAAACAAATTACTGAACTGACATGATGGATAGAATTACATTAATATGTGATAACTGAAATAACTTATAACAGCTTTAAAAATTATCATGTGAAAAACCCAAAGTAAAAAAGAAAAACAAAAACATTCAGAAAGCCAAACAGCATGCGCCCTGGTGGCTCTGGCATGCTAACTCAGCAGCAGGAGTGTGGATCATATAAAAACCCAAGGACCTGGGTTCAGGAAAGAAAGCGCTCAAAATAATAAATAAAAACAATAAATAAAAGTACTTCTTACTCCTGTTCCTTCCTTAAAAATGCTTCTTCCTCACCTCACTTCTTTCCTCTTAAAAAAAAAGACAAGTGGGTCCTCATAAAAATCATATTGTCCACCAAATGTATGGGGAAAAAGTTATCTTAATGGTCTGTAAATGGAGACTTTTTAATTCTGTAAATGGAGACTTTTTAATTGAGATGAATTATTTAAAACTACTTCAAAAAGTATTTAGTCTAAAATACATGAAAAATTAGAAGGCTCAGTCCATACTAATCAGAATTTTACAAATTTTTTTAAATATAGATAACATGATTCTAAAAAATGTACTGTATATCTCAATACAAAGAACCCAAACAACTAATTCAGAGATTTGCAATATGAAAAATATTAAAACATCTATTATAGTCATTATAAACATCTATGGCTTATACAGAGGAATCAGAATTAGAATAAAGAGTGACCTCTATCTGAAATCACCAGAATCAATTTCAAATATCAATTACTTTTCTTGTGCATTAGGGTGTCCCTGTTCACAGATGTATCACTTACATTATCATACAATTACAAACTGATATACAAGTATGTATGTATCTATTTCAAAACCTTACTTTGTCTTTTCTTTTACTGACAAACAGTAAGAGCTAGTTTGCGACTCATCAATTTTTGGTTTCACATGGATAAAAACTCTGATTTACAGATAATCTTACAAACCAAGATCTTCCAAATACATCAAAAATAGGGAAATGATAAATTGTATCTTAATAAATCTTAATAAATCACTCATTTTACTTAGAAAGCAACATTTTCCCTTCATCTTAACTCCATCAACTAATAGTAGCAATTTTTTGCATTGTATTTTTGTTAGGTGGGTCAAACACATTATTGAACAAAGTGAAATATAAATGATTAAGACAAAATACAAATAAATAAATTTCACAGACAATTCTAAATTGTTTTTTAGAGAGGCTATAAAATGCTTCATAAAACTCCACATACTTATTTCCATTATATGTTTTGTCTGTTAACATTTCCTTGTTTCTATGCAGTGCAAAATTAAAACAGATTAGCCCTAGATTTAAAACTCACCAATGCAACGTTAAGTTTGAAATGCAATATTTAAGAACAAGAGCATTTTTCCATCAGAACATTTGTCTGGGAGAGGATGTGAGAGAGGTGGGGGGTGGTGGTAAAAGAAATGTAACTGATATAATCACACTCTACAGAACCCTAAGTGTGTCTCCTAATAACACTCATATGGCTTCTAACCTGAAAAAAATAAAACCTAAGACAATTTCTTAAATTACAAAATGGAGAATTCATTGTACTTACTGTAGTAATAGTTGCTTTCCCATTTGACAAAATGGGGAAAAAGTGGTGTAGACAATGAAAGTCATACCTAAGAGAGATGTCTCCTTGGCAAATGCTGCAGCAATAGCTGGATCCAATGCAGGCTGTCCATCCCCAGATGGAAGATCAGGTCGAGTATAATCCCTACTTTTATCATTGTTGTATTTTACATTCAAATTCACAAGTTTGGAAAAATCAATCCTTAAGGTACAGCAAGCATTATAAATATTCTGACCATCTAGGGCCTGTAAAAGTGAATAAAGGGTATCAGCAATATTAAATAAGGGATGAAAATTAGCAAAATATATGATTTTGACAGTAAGACTCAACAAAGAAAACCCCACACATAAGTCACCAAGGAGAGGTTATAAAATTTCATACATTCATTGTAATTCCAGCTGCACATACATAAGCTTCCACAAACACAATCATCTTTAAATAAAGTGCTAGTTAAATCAACTAAACAACTAAACAATGTGCTAATACTTTTAATTCAAAACCCTACACAACTTAAAAAGAACTAAAAAGTGTCCCCCAAATAGTCCTGCCAAATTAATGTCACAAGTGACTGCATAATAACTTAAGGTTAATCATATATATATACATATATGTATATATTTAATTTTTTGCTAGATAGCAGTACTTATCAAAATTGATAGTTTATTAGCTAACATCTGCCTGGCACCACTTCGTGTGAGATGTCTCAAGTTAAATTATCAAGATGCATAATAGTTCCAATGAAATGGACAAACACTACTATCTTCCTTAATCCAAGGTGTTCGAGCTGAATAAAATAACATGTTAAATTAGCAAATCTAATGTTATCTCAGGAAAGTTCTGGAAAAGAGTGAGAGCTCTCTGGAGCTCAAAGTCAACATTCAATTAGGTCATCTTAAGCAAGTTACTTAACCTCCATGAATCTCAGCATCTTTCATAAACTAGAAAAGAGATAATAGCTGTTATGTTTCCTTAAAAAAAAAAAACACATGTGCAAGAACTCTGGTGAATTAGAAAGGACTATGCTGTTGTCAGGATTATTGTTTTTCTGCTCCTTTATAATTACTATTTTTACTTCAGCTGGTTATAATAAGCCTGGAAAAAATAGGGAACTACACTGTTAACTTTTCATTAGAAGAATAAACATTTACTGTATAAAATAAGTCACGAAATTAAGAACATATTTAGTTCTACATACCACTGGTGAAAACGAAACACTTCTGACTCACTCATAAATAGATCAAGTCTGATGTTTACACAGAGTTAAGATCCATTTGGAGTGTAAGAGTAAATCTACAACTATATCATTTTAATAGTAGGCCATTACTTTTTTCACATACCTGATGTTTGAAAGATAACTATGAAATTACCTCAATATGACTATTTTATAATTGTGAAATGGTTGACTGAAGTAATGAAAACAGTCTTGAAAGTAGTCAGAAATGTCCTGTTATTAAAAAAGTACTCTACAGCTGCTTAAAAATATAAAGTTTATAATTTATTCATATATTCCCACTCTCTGTAAACAGTTAACCCCTTCCCTTAACAAATAAAATTGAATTTTATAGGAATACCTTCATCAAGTTGAAAACAAACCTAAAAACAAATTCAACGCAGTTCACTTAATTCAATAAAGTATTGATGAAAATTCACTTAAAAGGACTAAACATGTATACACATACATATATCAGGATATGAATTACATTTATGTTACCAAGGCACCTATAACCAAGTAAGAATAGAAGGCAAGTATCAACTATCAGTCAAAATAATTGAAGTATTAGTCCAACACTCTGCTGTAAAGACAAACAAAACTTTGAAAATACATGTGCATTTACTCCATGCAGCATTCCTATAAGGAAAAATATGAGCCAAATAATAGAAACTGTATCTCTATCCAATAAATGAATGTGAAAAGATGAGTAGCAAAATTTATTCTTAGGCGACTACTTCAATAAGAGCTAAGAAAAAAATCTGGTATCTTGTAAAAGACCTGGCTATGGGTCACAGTACCTAGATTAGTACAAAAACTAAAGTACAGAAACAAAATTACTAATTTCATAATAACCAAGATATCTTTGGTGTTGATTTCTTAACCATACTGAGGGTGACTAACTGCTGACTATCTACAATGATTATGCTAATGTTTAGAAAGCCCTCTAAGATATTTGGCACTGGAAATTTTTATGAAAATTTTTATGTAAATGGAAGATACCTAAGATATAAGATATCTAGAAATCACAAAGCAAACATACATTAAAAGTATCTGTTAGCAACAGGAGAGGAACAAGAGCTAATGGTGCAGGAAATAGGAACCCAAACAAATTCAACAATTGGCTGATGTAATGAGGTAAGAAGATCAATTTAAAACATATGCAAGCTTACTTCAAGCTCATATATTTTCAAGTTTTCAGGGAATAACAGTAGTAGAGCACAAAGTACTCATTTCATTTAATTTACAGACTAACAAAAATACATTTAACAAATAATTATAAATTTGATGTGTGGTGGTGACAATTAACAAAGGTATCTAGTTTACTTGAAAGGTTATGGAAAACCTAGAGACTTCTAAACTGATAGCTGAAAGAACAGAGGAGTTGGGTATAAAGAGGTGAAAACAGTGGTAAGCAAAGGGAATAACAAGTTCTAAGCCTGAGAGATTAAAGAAAATACAACACAGGCAAGTTATATCTAGAAGTCCAACATAGTTAAAAAGGTAGGAGATGAGATGATAGGGGCAACTCATTGAAGACTGATTTAAAGTTTTGTAAACTGTGTTAAGGACTAAGAATTTTATACTTAGAACAAAAGTCATCACTGAAGAGGTAATCTGATTATTATTCTTAGTACCTGAAGAAATAAGTGTGGAGAAAGATGCCAAATTGGTGAAGTTAATCAGAAGGTCAATGAATTGGAGATTAAGAGATGATAATGATTTAGATCAGAGCTATTCAAAGTGTGGTTCAAGGACTAACAGCCATTCTGCATAAAGATAAGGGCATTTCTGTTGTCAAAAATTATATCAACATTAAATATAAGGTAGCTAATTTGCATTTTGGCACAAGTTCCTTATAGCATCAAAGACCAGCACTTAGAGTAACATTAATTTAAACTAGGGTGGTGGCAAGAGAATTTGGAGACAAAAGAGAAATTTAAGATTTACTAACATCATTAAGATTTGGTGATTTGCTGAAAGGGGAATGAATGACTCCATGTTTTCTGGCTTATTATGAGTGAAGTTGTGTCTTGAGCTTTACTGATAGAGTATAACAGAGATTAAACAAAGTTTTTATTATGGGGGGCAGGGAGTCTTGGGAGTAGTTAGCAAGAGTTGAACTGAACACTCCAAGTTTAAAGCTGCCCCATGATTCACTATGTTCCCTGTCTGAATCTTTTAGGAGAGGTCTGAGCTAGAGGCACAAATGGGTAACTTAGTTGTGAGAAAAGGTAAGGTCCCCAAGCAGGAAAGGAATTTGTGACAAGGAAGACACAGAGAAGCAGTGTATATCTAGGTGAGAAGTTTTGGAGATTAGGACCAGAGGATTTTAAGAAAGAGTGATATACGCAGTGTCTACCTAGAAGACAAGATAAAGAATGAATAATGCTACTGAGATTTAGATACTCTAGTGATCATTGGTGACACTGGGAAGAGAAAATTAGGTAAAAGGTTGTTGAAACCAAATTAAGTAGGCAGAAAAATAAGAAGGGGATGAGTTAAAAGAGCAAAAACAGACAGATTTAAGAAGTCTGGTCATAAATGAAAAGGGAGGAGGGACAGAATGGTAGATGTGGAGATAGGTGGAGTTAAAGGTAAATTCATTTAAAATGAGAGGCCTAAGGATGCTTGAAACTGTTAAGTACCAAGAGAGAAGAAAATATAAATGAAAGACAGAGCTATGACAGATAGTACAAAGTCTACAGGGAGACAGGAAAATAAGGGATACAATTTTTACTCGTCTTAGAAAACCTATGTCTTTTAAGAAGAAAGCTAAGTCTGCATACAAATCAATTTTCTGAGAAAATTGGTATAGTTTCCATGTGATATTTTGTTTTTTTTTCTGAACATTAGTAAGTAAGGTCATAAGGAGGATGAGGAGAGGCTTGGTGAAAGAAAAAATTCCATTTGATAGGATCACTGTAAAAAATGGGAGAACATACAGACTAGAGAGATATAAGATTTTTCAAGCAGAGATGGCAGCCTATTTGTAGTTGATGTTGAGAATTTAAATTGGTACCAATTGCTATAATGTGATATTTTCTAGGTATACTTAACAGTAAAGATACAGACATTAGATTATCAGTCATCAAAAGTACACATTTTAATAAGAAACCTGGATTACAAGATACTGGGGCAAGCAAGTTTAGGTAATAAATTCCTTTTTCCTTCTCTAGTAAGTAAAATACAATTGAGTTCAGAATTACAATTTCAGATCTTTGTAGAGAAATGTGGGAGTGCATAAAAACTATGAAAAACACCTATAACTTTATGCTTAGCATCTATACACAGATGATTGTAAATGAAAACTTCAAATACTTCACATAATTGAGGTACAATTTTTTTATGAGACGAAATGTAAGTATACTACTTTCAATAAACTATACATATATAAACTACTTTCTACCAATGAATTAAAATCAAAATGCAGTATAATTTCTAATTAAATCCCATATCATTTGTTCTTTACCAAATACTCTTCCTCTGGAACAGAAGATAATAGCCAAGAAATTATTCAACAATAAGAAAAAATGTATACCATATATAAATATGCTTGAAGTTGTGAAAAATGTCGTAAGTTTAAGGCTTTTAGACTGTTTTTTACTGATCAAATCATACATCATAGTAATTTGGTAACTCGTATAAGTAGCTCCAAGGTTAGGGGGTAATGTATGTTAGGAAAGAATTATTTTTGAAAAAAAAAAATAATAATTCTAGTCATTAACTATGTAACAAGCAAAATACAATCAATTAGATCAATAACTCAGGAACCAGTGATTGCAATATACTGAAGAAAAGCATAGTGAAAAGAGTGAAAAATACATCAAACTTAAAGATGTTATACATTATAACTAGCTCATCTTAACATCCCTTGTAAACAGTAAAAATCTATGTTCTGTGTACAGCATAGAGCAGAAAAATGAGAAAGTAACACCCAGTAAACCACTACAATTATACTATTATTTACCACTATATTCTGCTACTTAAGCTATTTTTCGCTCTCCAAATAAGAGTCTGAGAATGGAAATACAATGAAGCAACAATCGAAAGTGATCTGGGTTCTAAACAAGTTATTTTGATCTCCAAATAAGAGTGATCTCTTGATCTGAAATGGAGAAAATGAGATAAGACTAAGTAAATAAAATTGATTTAATGATTTATTACAATGCTTTAATAATAAATATTTAATGGTTTAATAATGGAATAACAACAATAGTGAGATAATATGGCACAAAAAGCAATTAAAGAGACAGTTAAGTAGATTTTAAAGCTACAAAAGCAGAAAATTACGGCTTTTAGAAGCAAAGTTATGGTAAGCAATTTTCAATGGTAGACATAAGACTACATTTTTAAATAATTACATGCCTTTCATATATAAAAACAGAAAATAAATGATATGAATAGTTTAAAACTTTTTTTGTAAGGAAAGGCATGCAGAGACTTTTGGAGACAAAAGACCAAGGAACCCTTGATACACTAGAAAATGATTTGGTTCAATCACATTCTGCCCTTTTTTTTTACAGGGAATATGATTTTATTTCAGAACTTCACTGGGCTCCGCAAGTTTCAGCATCCCCAGGCCTCCACTCCCTGGATCCACCTGGAAGAGGCCCTAAGCTGCACTGCCCAGTTCTGCTGTTCTCACAAGGTAGAGTTCCTAGGCCTCTCTTTCCCTGGGATCCCTGGATCATGGGCCTGCCTAAAAGAGGCCCTGAGCTATGTCCACCCAGCTTCATTGTGCTTGCCAGTCTCCACTGACCTGAGGCCTTCACTCCCCTGGACCCCATATCACAGGACACTCCCTGTAGTGGCCCAGAACAAGTAATGGCCCACCAGGCCTCAGGGCAGAAACCAGTGATCACCAGGCCTCTGGACTTACAGGACATATCTCCGTCCTGTGCTTCAATCCTGAAACAAAGGCATCAGTGATCCACCAGAAGAGGGTATGCTAGAAAGCAGAAGCAGTCCCACATCAACTGAAATCAAGAGGCTGGCACCTGCCACAGCATTATATAAATAGGAAGAAGCTTGAACTAAAAGACAAAGAAAGGTACAGTGCTAAATTGAAGGCAGAAAAGAAAGTCACGTTAAAATCTAAGTCATTCGAAAAATCTCAAATGGCCCAAAGAGAGTAAGATGCCAGGAGCCTGCCAGAGAAGAACTGTACTGACATGGATTGGGACAATTTAAAAGAGAGATCAAAAGGATAGTTATCAAAAAACTGAATTAGATGCAGGAGGCTCACACAACTACCCAAAGGAAACTGGAAGATCTCAGAAAAGATGTGATAGATCAAAGGGATTACTTCCCCAAGGAGATCAGGCCATAATTTCCCAACAGAAATGCTAGAGATGAAAGATACAATCATGGAATTGTAGACAAACATGGAAAGTGCCATAAACAGACTCAAACATGCAGAGATGTTAACAGAGGAGACCCTTATGGAAGACGAGAAGGCAACAAGATGACGGAGAAAAAAATTTTAAAGACCCTACGAGAGGCTGCACCCTGGTGGCCTAGTGGTCTAGTATACCTGGGAGCAATCCCAAATACATCCCAATGTCCTGGGTTTAAGACCTGGAACCAGAGGGAACAAGCAATATGAATAATGAATTAAAAATATAAATAAAACTGCCTCCTCCTTACCTTCATTCCTTCCTGTACCTTTCCTTAAACCGCCCCCCCCGCAAAAAAAAAGAACCTTACGAGAAATGTCAGACATTATGAAAAGAAAAAACGTAAGTATGACAGGTGTCCCAAGAGGTTAGGAGAGGGAGAAAGGAACAGAAAACCTATTTAAAGAGGTAATAACAGAGAATTTTCCAAATCTGTTATAAAAAGTAACCACAGATGTTAAAGAAACAGAGAGAAAACCAAAATTTATAATGTAAATAAGACCTTCTCGGAGACATATCATAGTAAAACTAGCAAAGGTCAACAAAAAAGAAAAATACTCAGGGCTGCTAGAGAAAAGAAAAACGTATGTCTACAAAGGCACACCCATTAGGCTGTCATCAGAATTTGCAACAGAAACACTACAGACTAGGAGAGAGTAATGGACATGTTCATAATACAAAAAGACAAAAACTATCAGCCAAGAATAGTCTACCCTGCAAAATAATTATTTAAATATAGAGAGAAAAAGGTCTTCAATGATAAAAGTTAATTAATTTCATGATTAAAAAAACCACCAAAATAGGAATAGAAGGTACATACCTTAACATAATAAAAGCAATATATGACAAACCTACAGCAATCATCATAATCAATGCTGAACAATTAAGAGTCTTTCTCCTAAGATGTGGAACAAGACATGATTGTCCACTGTTACCACTACTATTCAAGTCATGGCCAGAGAAATAAGGCAAGAAAAGTACACTAAATGAATAAAACTGGAAAAAAATAAGAATATTATTTGCAAATGTTACATCATACTTAGAAAATTCTAAAGACTCCATGAATAAACTTCATGAAACCAATAAATGAATACAGTAAAGTGGCAGGATATAAAATCAACACACAGAAGTCATTCCTATATACAATGAAATACAGAAAAATAAATTTAGAAATTTCATTCACAGTAGCACCAGAAAGATCAAATACTTTAGAATAAACTTAACAAAGGAGGTAAAAGACCTCTATAACAAAAATTATAAGACCTTAACAAAAGAAGCAGAAGAAACAAAGAGAAGGAAAAACAATCCATGCTCATGGATTGGAAGAATTAACATAGTAAAAATGGCCATTCTACCCAAAGCAATATATAGGTTTAATGGGATTCCCATCAAAATCCCAGGGATATCTTTATGGAAGTGAAGCAAACATTACTGAAGTTTGCATGGAATCACGAAAGTTCTGGAAAAGCCAAAGCTATCTTAAAAGAAAAAAAGAACAGTGGGGGAATCACACTCTCTGACCTCAAACCCTATTACAGAGTGATCATCATCACAACAGTTTGGTACTGAAAACAAAAACAGGCACACTTATCAGTGGAATCACACTGAGAGGCCAGAAATAAAGTCACATACATATGAACAGTTAATCTATGACAAAGGTTCCAAGAGCATTCAATGGATTAAGGAAGGTCTATTTAACAAATGGTGCTTGGAAAGACATCTGCAAAAAAAAATTAGATTACTCATTATCGCCACACATAAAAGTTAACTCAAGAAGGATAAAAAACCTGAACATAAGAACATAAACCATAAAATACCTAGAAGACAATGTGGGAAAAACACTCCAGGACCTCAACATCAAAGAGATATTGGCAAAAGGGGCCAAAGAAAAACTAAGCAATGTAAAACTAACTGGAACTATAGTAACTGAAGAGCTTCTGCACAGCAAAAGAAACCACCACTAAAACAAAAAGAAACTCACGGAACTGGAGAAGATATTCACACAGTATACATCAGATAAGAGCCAAACTATATAAAAAATAAACACACCTCAACAATAAAGCAAATGGCCCACTCAAAAAAATTGGCCTACAATGATACACAGTTGGTCTACAGACACCTGAAAAAATGTTCTACATCACTTGCCATCAGAGAAATACAAAAAAAAAATATTACAATGAGATACTACCTCACTTCATTGAGAATGGCCCATATCCAAACAGACGAGAAAAAGGTGTTGGAGAGGGTGTAGAGAAAAAGGAATCCTCCCTATACAGTTGGTGGTAATGTAAACTGGTGCAATCTCTTTGGAAAATGGTATAGAGAGTTCTCAAATAAATACAGATGGATCTACTATTTGATCCAGCAAACCCACTCTTGGGCAAATATCCAGAGGATACAAAATCTCTAACCAGGAAAAAGATCTGCACCCCTATGTTCATAGCAGCAAAGTTCACAAAAGCCAAGACATAGAAACAACCTAAAAGCCCAACAACAGATCATGGATAAAGAAGCTATGAGATATACACTCAATGGAATTCTATGTAGCTACTGAAAAAAAAAAAAAGATGTTAAGTGAAATAAGTCAGAAAGAAAAAGAGAAATACAGGATGGTTTCACTCATATGTAGAATATAATGAAATGAAACAAATAAATAAACAGATAAACCTCAGCAAAAATTCTCAGGACACAAGATGATGACTGCCAGGGGGAGTGGAAAGAGAGAGGGATGGAAAGAGGAGAAAAGATGATGGTGAAGGACACGAACTCTGGGGTCAAAGGCATGGTGTGAAATACAGATGGTGATACAATGTCAATATTCAAAAATGAATGTAGCATTGTGAACAAAAGAGAAAATAAGTACCAATAATTAAAAAAATCCAAAACTTTTAAAAATAAAATTGTAACTTGTAAAAATAAAATAGAAATAAAATTGTAAATAACGTAATTACATACAAGTGCATTATGATGATGCATAAGTTAAATGTTATAAAGCAATATTCATTCCTTCGGTAAAAATAAAAATACTTATTAATAAAACCTTTCTTTGAAAATATCTTTATAAAAGAATATTGGATACAGTCTTAAATAAACTGAGAACCAAGCTATTATGCATCTGAGTCAGCTGAGTATTGATATTACTTCAGTCTAACTACTTTGATAGCTAAACTGATTATTTGAAATCTCCTTGTTAAAAAGACCTAAAATTTTAAACAGGTATGTATGTAAAAGACAATTCTGCTATACCCTTAAGAGCATAAAACGTCTAGACCTAAATGAAACAAAATTGCAAAATAATGTCTTTTATAAATGCAGGTATTACTATGCTTAAAAACATTTTTCATGACAAAAACTTTTTCTAATATTACCATGACACTAATTTGTACCACCTATAATGCTGTACAGTAATGCTGTTATGTGAGTATTCATATTAGCTGTATACGTTATATGTACACACACACACACACACAGGCACACGCATGCTTGTGCGCACACCTTTGAAAAATAAAACCTGCTCAAAAAAAAAAGACTCACTAGTTTTGCTTGTTGAGCATTTACTGGATCACCATACTGAAGGAGAGCTTGAAACTGGTTATTTTTTGTAAATGTGATTATCTTCAATACAGCACCAAACTTAGAAAATATCTGTTAAAACAACAATATCACAAGATTATTTACCATGTTATTATTTCTCAAATGTATAGGTCAACACGTAATTAAACTTACTTGGTGAAGAACATCAAGTGTTACAGGGTAGTACATGTTGTCAATTATTATTCTAAGCACTGGACTCTGGGCTGGAGTCACTGCACTCTCACTAACCGTGGTGCCACTAAGAGGAGTATTTGCTGTCTGCACAGCTGTCACAGCTTGAAGAACTGCTTGAGCACGCTGAAAATGGAAAGATAAGCACTTTAAAAAACACACCCAGTATTTTCACTTATCCATTGTAACATGTCACACTATTAGTTGGAACACATATATTAAACAAGATTTCTCAATACTTTTGAACATCTGCCATGAGTCAGATATTAGTTGTTTATAATTCAAGTATTTGACAGTATTTACTCTAAAACAATAATCTAGGTTTAGAAACTAATGCCAAACAAGCAAAAATAGGTGATATCATTTATTCTCAAAAGATTAAGAGGTGGTTTGGCAGGCCCATGGAATCAGGAAATGTTTTAAACAGAAACCTTTAGGGAGCAATAAAACTTCAATCTAACACAGTCACTTGAAAAGAGGAACATAATAATCCTCAACAAAGTGATTACTAGATTTTCCAGAAGAATTCCAATAACGCTTATTATTTTTAATGTAGTCATAAAAGCAGAATATTCAGGAAACAATTTTTCATAATGTAACTTCTGACACCAAAATTTTTTTAAAAATCTATGTTTAATATAGCACAAAGTCATAATATTTTCAGGACTACTTCAAGATAAAATTGAAGGATACTTTCCATATATGTTGTGGCAACTAGTAAACTATGAATTATAAAATTTTATGTATGACTAAATAGATACGCTAACTAAATCAGCAAATGTAAGAAACATCTTGCTAGATTTTAAAATGTGAAAAAATGTAATTGAAAAAATACAGTATTTTTAGGAAATCTGTCAACTAAATCATATGATGAATGCTCTAAAAAGACTGCCTTTATTACCACTATGCCTTTTCTATTACTGTGACCGAGGCACTAAGGAAATGTCTATCATATCTGATGTCAAAAAACCTATACATAAAGGCAATTGTTAAATATAACAATGAAAAATACCTTTACTTTATAGCTTGAAAAAGCTGTATTAATGAATGAATAGGAATATAAAGTACAATGATGGATGAAAAGGAGGAGAATATAAGAGAATTAGGACACATGAGAATAAACAAGAATGGTCAGTGTTCACATAGCACATATACTAAAACTGAAATGATACAGGGAAGAGTAACATGATCCCTGAGCAAAGATGACATACGAATTTGTGAAGTGTTTTATTTTGAAGGTATTTGCTAAACTATAGTTGTAATAATTTTGCAGTACATATTTATCAATTCAAAACGTTTTACACCTTAATGTACACAATATTATATCTCAATAAAGCTGGGAGGGAAATGGTCATTTTACTAAAAAATTACATAACTATAGCATGAGATTCCAACAATCCACATATTCATCTAGCTAAACCTACTCATTTAAATATTCATTTAATAATTACCTATAATCTATTACCTAAAGTGACTCAATTCAAATCCAACATTTTAAAACATAGGACAAATATTTAAAATAGGAACTTTCACACTACTGTGAAGATTAGAGATTTAAGGAAAATGAAAAGATTTTTAGAGCAACATTTATTTAACTTAAAGTGTTTGGATAGCTTCAGCCCAACACATATTTGAATATTTTAAGTAGCTCAATGCAATATTGTTTTCTTCATTACTGAATATGTATGTCCTAAATATTTTACCTATAACAAAAAAGTATGAGAATACGGTAACTTAGGAAAACACTCAAACTTTTCTCTTTCAAATAATGGAATTTCTTTTTAAAATAGGAACATATGATAATGGTATACTATACAAACAATACAAAAGCTTAAAAGTTTCCTTATAGCTCTTTTACTTTTGCTTTCCTCTCTCATCACTCACCAATATTATCTTGGATATCCTTCCAGAGATACTACATACATATGCAAGAATGCATAATTATATATCTACTCCAGACAAACATTTAAGTATCTACTCCATATTTATTTTTTCTAATACTTTCAATGTTCTGTATCTTCCCTTTTAGCTTACCAATTATGTTCTTTATTATCACTAACAATTTCATATATATTTTCAAAAATTCATGGAGCAGAGTTGGCTTATCAACCTAAATTTTAATTAAACTTCTTGTAGAAACATATATATACAGAACAGGGCATAATTTTATTCAGCTCAATAAAATGCCACAAAATGGCCATAACTCAGCAACTGCTATCTAAATTAAAAAAAAAAAAAAAAAAAAAGTGTTACTGATATTCCAGAAGCCAATACATGCTTTCTACCAATTATATAAATAGAATCATACAGAAGAATGTGTTCTAATTTGGTCTGGTTTCTTTAAATAAGTATTGTATTTATGATGTACATGTTTTTCAAGTCAAAATGTGTGTTCATTCATTTTGATAGATATTACAATAAATAAATATACCATAACATATCCTCTTGTTGAATATCTGAATCATTTCTAGCTTTGGCCTATTACACATAGTATGTTATGAACTTTCTCATACATATCTTTTGATTCACGTATGTACATAGCTACAATTAGATTTACTGAAACAAAGAACAAGTATATGCTCAACTTTAGTAGATATTTTGAAATTTATAAAACGGTTCTACCAATTTGCATTTCCATCACACATATATCTGTATCTACCTACCTACCTATCTATCTATCTATATGAGAATTCAAGCTTCTTTACATTATTACTAACACATCTTTTTAATTTTAGTCAATCTGGTTGTATGTGGTAGTATTTCACTGATTTTAACTTACATTAACGATTTTTAACCCAAACTAACCCTACTCTTTGTGGATCAAGGATGGCTTTTTGAAAATCAGTTAAAGAGAGACCTGAAGATGCCTGCTTAGCAGCTGCATGTGATGCATGTAGTCTGAGGTAGAAAGTGGTGCAAAGCGAGACAAACCACAATATTCCAGGCAAAAGTGACAGCACAATGCCAAGTTAGTCTCTACAAATACTTTTGGGGTAGAAGCATAAGCAAGTAGGGTGGGGACAGTCATAAGACAGAAGACAAAAACAGCAGTCATCTCAAAAAGGGTCTTTATGGCAAGTATAAAAAGGATCTGTTGCAAGGGAGCAACTCAGTCAGATTTGTGCATGTTAGAAAGACATAAACTGGCTATACTAGAAAGAATATGAGAGAATGAAGGAGTAAAGATCAGTAAGACAGTCATTCAAGTAATATAGCCAAGAGGTGACTGTGTCTGAGCTACTGAAGCAGCAAGAAAGATAAAGAAAAATAGGCAGAAATTGGAGTGACAAGATAAGGATGTAGCAGAAGGGTTGTGGAAGAATTCATCAACACACATTCATTTGCCACATTTCTATTATGAAACTATTAAAATGCTTACAAATACATAACGGGATAAACGGAAAGAGTAGGAGAGAAGGTTATTAGCTGAGAATAGTTTTTATCAAATTCCTAAAACAAAGAAAATGAATGGAACAATGTGACAGTAGATGTCGTGAACACATAGCAAATGGGTTGTACTGGGAGCAGCCAGAGGAACCAGAAATTAGCAGGTACAGGGAAGGGAGAAGGTGAGAATGAAGGGTCAACGGAGAAAGTGTGCTTAATGAACAAGCAGCTGAACTGCTCTTCTTGCCCTCCCCACATCACTCTATGCCTTACCATTAATAAAATAATAATAAAAAAATCACTCCCTTAAAGGAGGCAGAAATTCTTTCTTTTTAATTTTTATTGAAGGAACATTATATCATAATAGTATATAGGTTTAGGATGTACATCACTGTAAGTCATTTGTATCTATTTAAGTTTACCACCAACAAAGTGAGTTTTATTGGCCGGAAATAAAGACCTCTTTGGCATCAAGAAGAAATCCCAGCTTAGTTTTCAACTCATTATGCTAGGAGAAAGCAGGCAAGCCCAATGAAACCTAATTGTTCATTCTGAATTATAAACCAAGGGAGATAACTAAAACAGCTATAATGAAGAAATTAAGATAAAGTATTTTTAAAATACTAATTAGTATCCTTAAAGAACTGTGAAAACATGAAATATGACCAAACATAATGGAAAAAAAGGGCAACCAAAGAGAATGAAAGCACTTTTGAAAATAAAAAAATATGGCTGCACAAAAGCAGTACTGACAGAAGTTAATAAAAATCCAGGCCTACTTACAAGAAACAAACAAAAAATTGCAAACAATCTAACACTACACCTAAACCAACTAAATAAAGAACAACAAAGCCAAAAAAAGAGCAGAAGGTATGTGTGTCTTCATAGCCTAGCAGTCTAGTATACCTGGGATCAGTCCCATATACATCCCAAGGTCCTGAGTTCAAGACTAGAGACCAGGGGAAACAACCAATGTGAATAACTAAATAAAACAAATAAAGCTCTCTCTTCCTGCTCTCTCTTCCTCTCTGCTTCCCTGCTCACCTTCATTCCTGCTATATCTTTCCTTTAAAAAAAGAAAAAAAAGAAAAAAAAAAAGGAAACAAGAAAATTCAAACAGAAATAAATGAAATAGGAATCAAAAAGACAATTTAGTTTCACTAGAAGGCCAATGAAACCAAAGACTTTGAAAAAAAAAAAGTACAAAACTGATGATAAACTTCTGTCTAGTCTCACTAACAAAAAATAAAAAATAAAAAGAAACCTCAACTAGAATCAGAAATGAAAGGGGAGAAATGCAAAGCATTCCTCAAAATAAGAAAGCATTATAAGAGACTACTATCAACGGCTATATGACAAACAGGAAAACAGAAGACATGGGTAGATTTTTAGAAACAGTCTACAAGACTGAATCAGGAACAAGGGAGAACTTGAACAGACCTATCACAGGGAATGAAAATTAAGTAATCAAAAGTCTCCCTAAAAATAAAAGCCCAGTACCAGATGGCTTTACTAGTGAATTTTATCAAATCTTCAAAAAATAAATATTTATTCTTCTTAAATTCCTCCAACAAATTGAACCAGGAACACTTCCAAACACTTTTTATGAGGCCAACTTACCCTAATACCAAAAGCAAAAAAGGGATGTCATAATAAAAGAAAATAACAGAGCAGTATCTCTAATGAACATAGAAGCAAAAGTCTTCCAACAAAATATTAGCAAACCAAATCTAGTAATACATCAAAAGGATCATCCATCATGACCAAGTGGGACTACCCCAGGATGTAAGGATGTTTCAACATACATAAATCTATTAATGCAATACACTACAATAACAAAAGAAAGGAAAAAATCATACGATCATAAGAAATGCAGAAAAAGATTTTGCCAGGATTCAGCACCCATTTATGATAAAAACTCAACAAAATGGGGTAAAAGGGAAATACCTCAACATAACAAAAGTCAGAAATGATAAACCCACAGGCAAGATTATATTTGATGTTAAAAAATGAAAAGCGTTTCCTCTAAGATCAGGAACAAGTAAGAGTGTCCAAAAGAAATACTTTGGAATATATTTAAAGGTGAAAAATCTGTACAATGAGAACTGTAAGATGCTATTTTAATGGAGAAAGTAGAAAGACATGAAAAGATATTCCATACCCAGGAACAGGCAGAATAAACATTGTTAAAATGATTGTCTTACCTAAAGGAATGCGCATTTAATACAGTTTGCATATCAAAATTTCATTGGAATTTTTCAAGGAACAAAAGTTTTTAAATTTGTATGGAATGACAAAAGACCCTGAATTCATCAAAGTGATCACGAAAACAAAAGTGGAGTTTATCATACCCCCAGATCTTGAGTTGTACTACAAAGTGATAATATTCAAAACCGTATGGTACTGGAATAGTAACAGAAATACAGATCTCTACAGATACAGAGCTACAGATTGAGAATAGATCTCAATCACCAGAAATAAATTCACACCACAAATGATCAGTTAATTTATAACAAAAGAGCCGAGAGTGTATGATGGGAGAACATTTTTTCAACAAATGATGGTATTGAGAAAACTGGACAGTCACATGCAAAAGAATGATCTAGAGGGATCTCGAACATTATACACAAAAATTGATTCAAAATGGATTAGAGACTTGGAGGTAACACCTGAAAAATATTTAGAAAATAGCAAAGGCAAGTCACTCTGAGACATCAGCCATAGACAGGTCTTT
>RJWH01000018.1:1720115-1749385 GCA_004363575.1 Solenodon paradoxus
AAAAAAAAAAAAAAAAAAAAAAAAAAAAAAAAAAAAAAAAAAAAAAAAAAAAAAAAAAAAAAAAAAAAAAAAAAAAAAAAAAAAAAAAAAAAAAAAAATCACCAAAATAAAAAGACAAACTATTGACTGGGAAAAGATATTTGTACATCACACATCTGGGGTTAGTATCCAAAATATACAGAGAATTCATAAAACTCAACAGAAAACAAATAACCCAGTCAAAAAATGGGCAGAAGAATTGGATAGACATTTCTCCAAGGAATATATACAGATGGCCAATAGGCATATGAAAAGATGTTCCTCCTCTACTCACAAGGAAAGGTAAATCTAAACAATAAGATAGAATTTCAGACTTGTAAGAATGGCTATTACACGAAAGTCTGGAAAAAACAAATGCTGGTGAGGATGAAAAGAAAAGGAAACTCTTTTACAGTACTGGTGGGAGTGTAATTTGGTGGAATCTTTATGGAAAGCAATAGAGATTCCTCAAAAAATTGAGAATAGAAATTCCTCATGATACCATCATCCCACCACTGGTTATTAGCCCAAAAGTCACAAAAACACCAATTCACAGAGATATATGCACCTCCATATTTATTGCAACATTATTTACAAAAGTCAAGAATTGGAAACTACCTAAGTGCCCACTGACAGATGCATGGATAAAGAAGATGTGTTTTATATATATACCAAATTGAATATTACATGGCCGTAATACTACACGGACAATGACAGAAGACATTTCTGGTAACTGTGTGGTGGGCATGATGTGTTAAATATTTGATAAATATAACCTTTGTAAATCAAAGCTGCCTCATAAATATATTTTTTAAAGTACAGATTCAAAGAGTTTTTCTCAACAGAAGTAACTTTTCATTGATTATTCTTTGATTAGAGTAACATAGACTGAAATAAATATGCTATTCCCTAATCACTTTGAAGATTGTTATTCAAATGTTAACTTGATAGGATTTTTTCCTGGCTAACTTATTTAAAATTACAAATCACCTTTCCTCTGCACATATTTTTAGGTTCTTATCTTTATTCTTTACATGATCCTTTCATTTGATACTTTCAATGGAAATGTGTTCATGAAATAATTTAAATAATAATATATAAAATAAAATTGGGATATTTTAGATGTTATTTTAAATTCTAAGAATAAAAAATAGGTATTTTCATTATTACTTCATGATAAATTCTTAGAGTTATAAATTCTAGTTCAAAAGAATGAAATTATTACAAAATTAATAAAACAGCTAAATATTTAGCATTACTTTTAGGCAAAAAAGACAAACTTACTTTATGATTTAGTTACTTTTTATTAAAGACAAAATCTATTAAGAAATTATTTCCCATTAAATTTCTGTAAGACAAAACAGCCATATACAATTTAGATATTACTGGAAAAAAAAAGGTTTAATTAGCTAAAATACTATATTAAATAATGGAACTAAACTTTTTGGAGAAATACTACTGCTGTTCTATGTTTTTAACTCTGCAGCTATTCTTACACATGCTTTCAATATGTGCATTTTAAATAAATAATTAGTATCTTCTACACCAGAATCTTAAAAGATAAACATATCCATATATTCTCCACTCTTATGTTTTTTCTAGAAATATCATTAGCTCATACATCTTCAATAGGACTTTTTCTATTAGAAATTAAGACCCATAAAAACATCAAGCTAAAGAATTTTCATACTGTTAAGTTTAAGCATAGAGTAAATATAGTTTATGCTAATAAGACCTACCTCATAAATACTTTATATACAAAAAATTTTTATAACTTACAAATTTTAACTGGTAATAAGAAAAAAATATTTGACCAGGACCTTAAAACCATTTAAAAATAACTACTTAAATAATTTATCCAGTATTAATTTATAATATGAAATAAGACTATTTTCTAAAATTAAAGTATTTAAATTTAGGGACATATTTTTAAAATAAGAAAAAAAAATGCCTATAAAACATTCTGAATGATTAGAAATTTTATTTTCTATTAATATGTTTGAGATTCTTAATGTGTTCTAGGTAATTTTATTTAACTATACATACTCACTTGGTTTAATGTATTATCTGTTTTAAGTTCTTTGTGATTGGAGTACTGGATATAAATTGGTTGGTTACGAAGATGAGGTGTCACAGCAGAATAGTAATTAACCATAGTAATAGCTGCTTCCTCTGTTGCTAGCTCCAAAAATGCCTGAAAATTTAAATAGCAAAAATTTCAATGAGCTAAATTAAAAAAAGTCAGTATTTTTGTAATCCATTCAACTAATCAGAAAAATCAATATCTAGAATAAATTTTTCAAGTTACATTTAGATACTTTATTAAGTAGAATTTGAAAATTTTTATTAAAGTTTAAGTATACAATTATTCTCAAAAAAGTTGAGTACCTGGTGCTTTGGCCTTCCACCTTTGATTTTTCATATACCACAAAAATACTTCCCCCAATAAGAGGTAGAAAAAATAAAATTTAAACATTTTCTAGCATCAGAATTCTACCACTTGTAACCTAGAGAACATAATGTCAAAATAATTTTTAAAGCAGTATAATGAAAGACAAAAAAAAGAAAAACCAGATTTGTGACATTAACTATATTTAAGAAAATTTTAAAAGAAAATTTCATGCTTAATATACTTGGGCTCTGCTGCTATAGGTACAACTAATTCAATGAAGAATATTTAGGATTAATAACTAATTTCTTCTAATACTATCATAAATTATTTCCACAGGATAAGCTTAAAGGAAAGATGCTACTAGTTAGTGCCCATATTGATTTCTGATGCTACAAAGAGAAGAGTCACAATAAAAAAAAAACGACTTCATTTGTATTTCCCCAAATCCCATTATAACAATAGTTCCATTAGAGTTCTAAAGAGCATTCAAAAGGCAAAATGTGAAAACCATGCAGACTCATTCATTTTAGTTCACTAATACAAGTTTCCCACACTTAGTTGACAGGAGAAATCAAAGTAAAATTTGTTATGTTTTCAGAAAACGAATTATGATAATCTACCCTTGTATTAGGCAATGACTAATTCACACCAACTGGGTAATTTGGGGCTTAACATTTCATAAATTTAGAAAGAAGTATACCTGATTTTTTCCTTTCAGCATAAGGATGTTGGTCACCTTTCCAAAAGGTAAGCCTAAAGCAATTACTTCAGTTTCTGTCACTTCACCAGGTAATTTTCGAATATGAAGCACACGAGAAGGAGCACCATCCATTTTATCTTCTCCTTTAAATTTTTTACTATCATTACCATTGGCTGAAAAACATTAAAAATACTCTTTAGTATGTCAATTTTCATTATTTACATTAAAGAAACCACAAAAACTAAGTTTAAAAACATAGCTGAGTATATCTGAATAATTCTTAAAAATTCAAAACTGGGCTTTCAAAGATATGATGGAGAAAATCATATCTACCAATTATCAATGAAGCTACCGAATTAAGTTAATATTAGGTAAATATGTTTCTGAAGAGCATATATTAAGAATAACAAGTGATAAGCATAAACATCACTATTCAATTTTATAAAGAAACTGCAGAGGATAATTTCAGCCTCTTATTAGACTAACAAATACAAAAATAAAAATAGAAACATGTGAACTTGCGAATCTAAGAAAATTACAATTTTGAAAAATATATATTGTTCAAAGGAAAACATAACTGAAAGTGAGATCGAAAATGGCAATGCTATAAAAATAATTACACAGTCATTCCACATTACGGCTTACCTACAATAAACCTCTCCAAACTTGTTAATTTTACCACCAGTAATCTACCTAAATATTGTCACTGTCAACATCCATATACTATAAAGCACTCATCAACTTGAATACTTTGTAAGTCTGAGCTTTAAAGTAAGCAGATGTATTTAGTCAACAAAATAGTTACCTGCCTCTACCCCCACTAAAAATTACTAAAAATGCTAATAAAATAGGTGATAACACTCAGACATTCAAAGATACTTCTGAGACACTAACTAAAATAAAGGATCCTTATACAGTGAAAAAAATACATGGATATTTCATTTTGTATATAATTTCAGGTACTTTCTGGTATTCCCCCAAACATTAAACACTTTCAATAAAGTTAACTATCAAAATAGTCAATGTATTTATAAAACTCTAAGATCTTGATTTCTAAGTGTCATTAAAATTTACTCACATATCAATTCTTTAAACAGTTCATGAATATCCAGAATTTGGCACTGGTTAAACTCAAGATAAAGCAGTAAGATTTCTAATACTGTCCTATAGTCTAGTGGAAGAGATGAACTAATACATAAACTAAGAAATAAGAAAGTAAAGCAGACTGATGGCATTAAAACTGACTCAGAGGACTAGAAGAGTGGTAAGCAATAATTTTATTAGTTGTCAAGAAAATACATCTCTAGGAGATAAGTGAACACACTTGTTACCTTGTCAAGTTATACTTAAGTCATATTTTACTAAGTTTCCCTCAAGTTTGTATGTATATAGGAATGTCTAGTCAATACATTCAAAAATCTCCTTAGATCAGATGTATACATTTGTTTACGCGGGCTTCTGAATCAATTACTACAAAATTTTTGGTGGCTAGCTAACCATCACTCCAGAAATATGAAAAACTATAGGAAACTTTTCATATCTAAGTAAGATCTGTGTATGCACAGGTTCCTTAACTTACCAGAAAAAAAAAAAAGGCAGTATTTCCTACTTTATGGAATCTAACAAAATTATCATTGGGTGTGTATTGAAAATGTTAGGTTAATGTAGGGAATCAAAAAATACATATAGAACTTAAAGTATAATTGGCATACATATATATTCACACACATATATTTTAATGTAAAATTAAGGTTTTCTCTTAGCAAAGCAACATGGGTATGGAATCCTGATAATACGTATTCTTATTCATTCATTTGATTAACAAGGACAAACACTTAATAATCCAATCAAAAATTCCATGAGTTATCAGTTATATCAGTAAACTCAAAACAACAAATTTCAGTTTTTCCTAATTTAGTCTGTCCTTTTCCTTTTAGGAAAAGTTCAAGGAAAACACACCACGTTAAAGATATTACCGACCACCGTAATTTGGGAGAGAAGGATTTGTCTTTTCAAATGGTAAATTTTTAGATTATCGCCACCAAAAAGACAAAGTCTAAGAAAATAGTTTATTATTTTGGATTTGTGTTGGATAGTTACTGAATAAAATGATAAAAAGTAAAACAGTTGAATGAAAAAAGGAAGGCGGGATACTTTTGACAGTCAAATGAAAAAGTAATCTGGTTCACTATAAAAATACAGGAAAGATGTTACTTTTCCTTTGCATAAATATTTTAACATTCACTGCATGTTAACTACATTTCAGGCATTTACAACTCAATACTGTTAGCGTCATGATCCATCAGTACCATTTAAAGATGAGTTAATGAAGTTGCCCAGAGTCAGACAGTTACTAACTGGTAAAAATAGGATGGGATAGGAAAAGGAATAAAATTCAGGAGTATACTCCTAGCCTATGCTCTTACAAGCTAACTCCAAAGACAAACTTCCCAAATATACAATGGCCTAGAGAAGATCTGTTCTTTTCCCTCCAAAACCAACTAATTATAAAAATAAAGTCTCTTCACACTATCTACTCCCTCAGTCAATATTTTGAGAGGATAGCTACCAAATATTAATATCGGAGTACTAAATATTACGGAAATATTTCATTTTAATTATATTATGAGAATGTGAAATTGGGAAATGAAGATTTAATTTTATATAAATATACATGTGTGTATGTATATATATGCCTATATATGCCTACTTATATACATAAAAGCACACCTGTGTTGAAAAAGAAAAAGTGTACAAAAAAATGCGTAGCCCCCAGTTTAAAAAAAAAAACATTTAGTCCATATATTACGTTATCAGAGAATTGAGGATGATTGGGTCTGAATTACAGATTTATGATTCTTCAGAAGACAAAGTATAATAACTTAGACCTCTTCCCATGATCCTTTCCCCTTCCACTCCCCAGGTAAATCTGAAAACTTAGTTTGGGTATATAAAACCAGTAACAATTGAGATGATTTTTTAAAATGTGTGTTCAATTAACAATAGGTGTAGTATTTATATTTATGCGTACAAGTTGCATAAATATTTTAGAGATCTTTATACTTTTTCCACATATTATCCAGTCCTTTAAAGTCTTTTGCTTTTCAGGATGCTCTAATACAAATTCAAAACAAATATTAAAGTGATTTTTATCTTAATACTTCTCTTACAAAAAAGTTATTTTCTACCTCAATTCTTAAGCAAACATTTATCTGTTTTTTTCCTGACTGATCTCTGTCCTCTATGGAATTTTATCTGCAGTTTTCACATAAAAGTCTCAGCAACATTCTAGGAAACTTGTTAAATTAATCCAAGGCTAAGAAACTGTGAGTCCTCTCATCCTTACTCAATTTCTCAGTTCTCATGGCACCACCTAACAATCCATTTTAGTTTTCTTACTTCCCTAACTCAATTTTAAACATATTCATTCCCGAAAATGGATTCTGTAGCTGCTGTGGTTCCAAGTTCCTTATCTTTGCTAGCTCATATAAACACTCTAACACTTAGGTTTCAAAAATCACTTTCTCATTTAATTTCTGTCTATTATTTTAGTGCCACTCACTCACTCACTTACTAATATTCCAATTCTATATGTTCAACTGCATACCAATCCCAAGTGTAAATTTGCAAAGCTCTGTATGTCCCCTTTCTAGGGAACACTATTTAAGACACAAGCATTTATAAAACCATTGGTTAACTTCCTTTATCCACTATGATACTGAGAGATAAAAAGGAGCTTTCATTCTGAACAGTTGTAGACAGAAAAGTTGCCATAAGGAACTTATTCCAAACCTTGAAAACTATAGAGTAAGACAAAACCAGAGGAAAGCAAGAAGTCATGTTATTAGAACCCTCATACACACTAATGTGAAACAATGTGCTGAAATACTCTCAAAGCACTACAAAAAAACATGGAAAAACATAAAAAAATTTTAGTAGGGAAACATTAAAATAAAAGTCTCAGTTCTGAGTAATGTTTGTCAAAATCTATGGATTTAAGTTATTTCATATAAAGTAAAACAGAAACAGTTCCGTGGTTCCCAGAGACAGCAGCCTACCGTTTAGCATAATAAAGCCTATAATAAAAGCACAAGCAAAAATATTTATGCCTAATTTAAAATCATATTCCACTTCTACAGCTTAAAAAAAAACAAGACTCAAAAAATTAAAGATTGTACTTTACATTTGTCAGGCCTCCTCTCTACTACCAAACAGCTAAAAATTCCTTTCAATAAAATCCAACTCCGATACTAGCGCTGGTTAGTTGTATTTCTGAAATGCTTCATGCTCAGTTTTGAAGGAAGTAATTAGAACTAAGTTTGCACTGATTTAGTTGGCATTTACCCAAGACTGTTCCTAATAACATTATCTTCTAAAGTTATTTTTTCTTTGACATAAGAAATAGGTATAGATAAAAGTCAGAACATGTAAGGAAAAGACCACTGAGATAAATACTGCTGGAGAGAGAATTCTATAGTAAAGTCAGAAGAAACATTTTTGGATAAAGCTGGAATATAAAAATAGAATCTTTGTTCTGTATCTGATAATCATAAAAACATTCTTTTAAATATTGTCTATCAAAATTCCTTTTTGAGATACCCAGATGACAATAGTGTATTTTTTCCGGGCAAGTACAAGTGCTAAAGTTCTTTTACGCTTTTAATCTTAAAAGCAATGCTGTCTAAAAATCTGGATCTGTTAGAATTATATAGACGCTCATCTTTGTTTTAAGAAAAATCTTAAAACTCAATGCTTCTATTGTTTCAAGATAGAATTAATTTAATGCATATAAATTTGCTAAGTTAAAACAATGCTTTTAGGAATTTTAATTTGATTCATTCTTCAATGATAAAGTAGTTTTAATTCTTAAACTTTAAAAAGTGAAAAAGTTTATTCTTCTTTCCACTAAAATGAAAATCTCATGTTCCACTTTTCTAAGCCAAAACTTTTAAAACTTCTCCCAATGCAGTCTACTTCCAAAAAGGTCAATTTTTCTAAGTTCTTGCACATCATTTCCTCCATAGTCTGCTTTCTAGACCCTAAAATTCAGAACCTTAATATCTCTAGAGCAGATTATTATGAAGTTATCAACTGCCCTCCCTATACACAGTACTAACTCCCTTCCTGATCCCCCTGCCCCAGATACAAATGTACAAGATACAAACGAAAATTCTTTCTAACGTAAATCTGGTATCCCAACAAGACAAAACTATGTATAGCTCTGTGGTCCCCAGAGATAGCAGCCTACTGTTTCAAATTTTGCATTTGTTTTACTTTATTATAAATAGAGAACATGTCCATCACCCCACAAAATCTCTTTGAATTTCCTTTCTGTCAATCCTCAGCATTCCCAGGCATACATTATTTCGGTTTAATGTTTAATAATATTCACTCAGGTTTTTGCCTACATTAAATCATTCTTTAATGATTAATGAGTAATAATCCACTGTATGATTGACTATTCAATTTACTGATTCATTTTCTTGCTTGTAGACAGTTGTATTATTTCAAATTTGGACCACTATGAAGAGATTTTTATACATATATTCGTGCAAGTTTTATAGCAAATATGTTTTAATTGAGCAAATACCTAAAAGTAAAAACATTGAATGATAGGGTAATTAAAATTAACTGCCAAAATGTTTTCCAAACTATTTTACACGCTCACCTGCAATGGTGAATACTTCCAATTATTCCATTCCACATCTTCAACATTGGCATTGGCAAAGTATTTTAGTATAGATCCTACTTAGTGTGAAGTAGTGTATCTAAACAGTGGTTATAACTGCTTTTCCTGATGACTCACTGTATCTTTTCGTGGCTTATTAGTCATTCATATACCTTCTCCTGTTCATTATTTTAAATAGGCTGTTTGTATCTACTGATGTGAAACATTCTTTTACATACTCTATTAATATTTTTCCTAATATTTTTCCTAGTTTGTGCCTTAACTTTTAACTGTATTAATAATCTCTTTTGATTCGCAGAAATTCTGCATTTAGATGATGTCTAATTTCACAAATTACTCCTTATGGTTAGCGTTATATGTGTATGTTCATTCACCTCAGGGTTCAAAATACAGCCTTCTAATTTTTTTCTTGAAAGTTTCATATATTTAGGATTGGGTGTAGAATGCATCTCATTTTTCTTCACAGTCTGAAGTAGTTTGTTTTCTTTTTTTGTATGTATTTCTGTTTTAGTATCATTTGTTGAAAAGGATTCTCTCTTCCCCACTGAATGACTAAGACAATTCTGTAAAAATCAACTGTCCTTACATGTAGGAGCTTATTTCTGAATATTATTTTGTGACAAAAGCATGTTAATTCTAAACTGTTTTGCTTACTCTAAATTTACAGTGTATTCTGATATCACCAAGTCTCCAAATATTTTTTCTTCTTCAAAATGCTTTTATTTCCTCTAGATCTTTTGCTTCCAATTTAGAAAGAAATTGTGGATTTCAATTTAAATTCTATTTGACTTGGTTAATTTATACATTCAATGCCATCTCCATTTGGAGAAGTGATTATTCTAACATACTGAGCCCTTCCTAGTCAGTAAAAAGATATATTTCTCCATTTTTAAGGTAAAAGTCATATGCAATGGACTGCAATACTTAAAGTATAAAATGTGAGGCAGTCATGTCACATAATGCTGTTTTGGTAACAACCACACAGATAACAGTGGTCCCCCAGTAGGCCCTATCATACAGCCGAGTCATGTACACCATCTAGATGTATGCAAGGGCACGCGATGACACTTGCACAACAGCAAAATCACACAATGACGCATTTCTCTGAAAGATCCCCATTGTTAAGTAACGCACAACTATGTATTTCCAAGAAACTTTCACCTTAAAAAAAGTATACACAACTGTCTCCCAGATTTCCTTGTTTTCCTGACACCCAAACTTCAAGCAATCACCCATGTGTTTTGGTTTCCATTTCCTACAGTTTAATATATATATATATATATATATATATATATATATATATATATATATATATCATGTGCTATTGCTATTTGCTTTACTACACTTTACGGACAACACTTTTTTTTTTAAACAAATTGAAGGTTTACGGCAATCCTGTACTGAGAAAGTAACAATACCATTTTCAACATCTGCTTACTTTTTGTCTTTTCTAACAGCTTCACCAATCAATATTCTCCCATCTAGCTGCCTCTCCTTGAGTCTCCCTATCCCAAGACACAGTAATATTGAAATTAGACCAATTAATAATCCTACAATGGCTTCTAAGTGTTCAAGTGAAAGGAAAAGTCACATAAATCTCACTTTAAATCAAAAGCTAGAACTTTTACACCAAGTAGCCAAGTTGTGAATGAAACGGAAAAAGTTACTCAAGGAAATTAAAAGTGCTTCCAGTGAATACATGAATGAGAAATAAAAAGGTCTCATTGCTGATACGGAAACGTTTTAGTTGTTTTTATAAAAGAAAACACCAACTACAACATTCCTTTAAACCTAATTCAAAGCAAGGTCTTTACTTCAACTCTCTGAAGAGGCAAGGAAGCTGAAAAAAAAAAAACAACTGAAGTTAGCAGAGGGTGGTTCATGTGATTTAAGGAAAGAAGCTGTCTCAAGTATTAAGATGTGAAAGCAAACTATCCAGAAGAACTAGCTAAGAAAACTGATGAAGGCGGCTACGGTGATTTTCAATGAAATAAAACAACCTCATATTGGAAGATACATTTAAAAGTTTCATAGCTCAAGAAAAGATATCAATGCCTGTCTTCAAGTTTTCAAAGGATGGGTTGACTCTCTTGTTAGAGGCTATTGCAGCTGGTGATTTTTAAACTGAAGCCAACTGCTCATTTACCATTCCGAAAGTCCTAGAGTTCTTAAGAATTATGCTAAGTCTACTATGCCTGTGCTCTATAAATGGACTAAGAAAGCCTGGATGACAGTATACTCATTTAAAATGTAATTTTCTGAATATTTTAAAGCCCACTGTTGCAACATATCACTCAGAAAAAAAAAATCCTTTCAAAATATGGCTGTGCACTGATAATGTACCATTCAAGAGCTCTGATGAAAATGTATGAGATTAATGTTGCTTTCATGTTAGCTAGCATAACATTCATTCTGCAGCCTATGGATAAAGTTACTTTCAAGCCTCATTGTTTAAGAAATGAATTTCTTTAGGTTATATCATAGATAGTGATTTCTCTGATGGACCTGGGCAGAGTCCACTGAAAAAATTCTTGAAAGGATTCATCATTCTAGATGCCATAAAAAACATCATTCCTAGAAGGTCAAATTATCAACACTAACAGGAGTTTGAAAAAAGGTGATCCCACCCCTCACAGATGACTTTGAAGGTCTCAAGACTTCAGTGGATAAAGTAACTGCCGAGTATCTAGAAACAGCAGGAGAAATAGAATTAGAAGATGTGACCAAATTGCTGCAATCTCATGACAACACTTGAGCAGAGAGGATCTGCTTCTATGGATGAGCAAAGAAAGTAGTTTCTTAAAATGGAATCTAGTCCTGGTGAGGATGCTGTTAACACTGTTGAAATGGACAACAAAGAATTTAGAACACTACATAAACTTCATTTAAACCCAGTCACAGAGTTTGAGAGGACTGAAAAGTGGGTAAAATGCTGTTATCAATCGCATCACATGCTACAGAGAAATCTTCCGTGAAAGACAATTTGTAGGAATTCAAGACTTCAGTGGAAACTTCATTCTCTTAATTTAAGAAATTGCCACAATCACCCCAACTTTCAGCAAATAATACCCTGATTAGTCAACAGTCAATATTCAGGCAAAGCCCTCCACCATTAAAAAGATTAAGACTAGTTAAAGGCTCAAATGATGCTGAGAATTTTTTAACAAAGCATTTTTAATTAAAGCACGCACATTTTTTAGACATTAACTTACTGCTCACTTAACAACAGATTACAGTAGTGCAACATAACCCTTCTATGTACAAGGAAACAAAAATGTTCATGTGACTTGCTGTATTGAAATGGTCAGGAACCAAACACAATTATCACTGAAGTGTGCCTGTACAAATGGAATAACACAGGATATTTCTTTTTCCTACTTCGTTTATATAGCCTAATTACTGGAGACTCATCTTTGCTGTTGCACATATCAATATGCATATCACAGAGTATAGCATTTGACTGCACGCAAAGAGATACAATGCCAAGACTGCAATCTGTCAGTGGACAACTGGTTGTTTTGGGCTTTGATTATTATACATAAAGCTACCATATGAGTTTTTCAAAGAATATATGCCTTCATTTTTCCTGGTTAAATACCTAAGTTAAATACCTAAGTTAAATACCTACAGTTCAGTTTACCTTTTTAAGAAACACCCAAATAGTTTTCCAAAGTTGTTCTAAAATTTTGCATTCCCATCAACATGCAAGTGTTAAAAATGCTTCCACATCCTTTCCAACATTTAGTATAATAAGTCTTCTATGTGAGCACTCATAATAGAGACGCATTATTATATCACTGCTTTAATTTAGATTTCTCTAATGACTAATGATGTTGCATATCATCATTTCATGTGCTTGCCAACTGTATCTTTTTTACTGAACTACGGGTTTAAGTATTTTTGCCAATTTATTAAATTGGGCTGTTTATTGCCTTTCTGCATTTTATATAGTCTACTACATTTCCATATATTCGGATGAAAGTCCTTATCAGCTACATGATTCATAAAAATGTTCTGTCACACTATGGCTTCTCCTTTCATTCTAACAGTGTCTTAAAGAGCAAAGCCTTTAAATTGATGAAGTTTTGAAATTTCATATACTGTGCTTTTTGGGTCTTATCAAAGAAACTTCTACCAAACCCAAGGTCTACTTTGTTTTTAGACATTTTCTAATTCGGGGTTCTACATTTAAATAACGTTCCATGTCAATCTTTGTATACAGCATGAAACACAGATCCAGTATCTTTTTTTATTTTTAAGATGTATATCCAATTGCTGCAGCAATCTTTTCTGAGAAGTCTGATTTTTCTCGACTGAACTGCCTTTGCACTTTTGTCAAAAATAAGCTGTCTATAATTGTGTAGGTTTATTTCTGGACTCTGTATTTTGTTTCGCTAATCTTTTTTTTTCACCCATGTTGTTTTGATTTCTATATTTTTTAAAAACTTTTGAAAACAGGGAGTCAGTCCTCCAATTTTCTGTTTGCTACTGAGTATACTTCTTTGTATCATTTTAAAGAGTTTCAGTATGAACTTCAAATCACCAGATTTTACCTAAGAGTTAATATTTCATCACTTCATGTAAAATATAAGGACTCTACAAGTGTACAATTCCATTTATCTTTACTTTGTGCTAAGACCTGTCTATGTATAAACATGTATATACACATTAAATCATAATACAAAGTATATGTGTGTATGTGTTCTATCATTTCCAGTCTGTTGTCAGTCCCAAATCGTTAATTTTCCATTTCAAATCGAGCACAAGTGTATGTGGGTATGTGTGTACACACAAACATAATACATGAAAACAGTCTTTCAAAGAAAGTGAGAGGACTCAGAGAGGGCTCTCTCAACTTATGGCCTTATTTATCATTCCTGGTGTTCCTTTTTATTTCCTAAAGATTCAGGTTTTTATCTAGTGTCATTCCATTGAGCCTAAAGAAGTTAGCTTTTTTTCTTTTCCTTTAAAGTGCTAGTGTTCTACAAGATTTCTTTTACTGATTATTTACAAGATTTGTTCTTTAGCATCAGTTTTCAATATTTTGACTCTTACATGCCTAAGTGTGGCCCTTTTTATTTTTACTACTTGACATGGTTCTTCAAATTTTCTTAGCTCTTCCAATTATATATGTATTTGATCTCAATCTCTTTATGCACCTTCTGGAACTCCAGTTAACATATAGTACTGTTTTACTGTACCAAAAATACATATTGTTCTCTGTGATAAACACAATGACTTTTAATCATTTGTATTCACTAACCTTTCTTCAATTTCTTTTTTCTCCAATCGGTTATTAGTACTGTTCAGTTAATTTTTTTTATTCAAATGCTATATTTTTCAGTTAGAGCTCACATTTTAAGCAGTTATGCTGTCTTTAGTCTCAATACATCCTCCATGTTCGCTTATTATTTCAATCTTTTGTATCTTTGAAAATATTTATATTTCCTTGTCTACAAATTTCAACACCTAGGTCATTTTAGGGTCTGCTCCTATTAAATGCTTTTTCAATTTATGGAATATATTTATACTTCTTCACAAGATTATGCAATTTTTGACATGCAGATAATTGTGAATAACAGTTTGTAGATTGAATCATTTGTCTTCCTTAGGGGATTTTATTTTGGCAAGCTCTTAAGTTAGTGGCAAATCTATGCCTTGTTAAGCTAGACTAGTTCTTAGTCTTATGAATGGCAGTTACTAAACTGTGTGATGCTATCTCTTGGGCTTTCTGAAGTCTATGCTGAACGTAAGAGCCTACATTCTAAACTAAGAGCACTGCACAATTTTTGAATTCAAGAAACCCAGACCAGGACATTTTCAATAAATCATACAAACTCTCGACCAGCATGAATGCAGCCCAACTATTATTGAAAATTCTGAATGAAATGAACTATACCACAGAATTCTGGCCCTGTGCTTTGCCCAAATCTCTGGACAATTTCCTTTTGCAAGACCCTTCTCCACAAATGCCAGCTATCTAAGAAACTGAATTCCAATCACAGTCTCTTCAGCTCAGTGAGATCTCCATATTATGCTTGGACTCCACTTCTCTGTGCAACAACAGGGGTACTCCAAGCAGAAAACCAGTCATCATGAAATTCACCTTATGTTTCCCTTCTCTTAAGGATACTGATCTGTACCATCTCATCAATTCCAGACAATGGGTGTCTCACATTTTATTCAGTTTTATAGTTTTTTAGTTTGGGGAGAAACAGGAAAAGAAAGAAAAAAAAGTTACTTTCACATAGCGCGACACAGTTTTATAAACATTTTCATTATCAATCATATGTATTTTTCTAAAAGATGAAACTAAAAAAGCAGAGCTATAGACATTTGAAACTATGTGCATGCTTCCTGACTATTAAAGTAATGGTCTGGTTATGTATGCTTTGGATTCAAGACAAAAATCTGTAACAATGATGTGCTGACATATTCCTCTTTATATCATGTTAACTATATTTGGTAAGTTCCTCATTATTTACTGAATTGTTAAGGATTTGTATGTGTGTGCTGAGGTGTATATACATATAAGCAATGGCTACCTGAAAGTAACTCAAAATGCTTCCAGTCTTTTATAATCCTTTTATTGCCAATAAAATTAATTCCTCAATTAAGTAATTCAGGAAAAGCTTAAGAAAAAAGAAAGTTTGGTATTAGATAAAAAATGTAAAATTTTGGGTATAAGGTAAACTAATTATTACCATTATTAATTTAAATTTTGGTCCATGGATCATAAAAGTAAATCCTAAAAACTAGTCTAATTATAGACCAACATTACAATCAAGTTACTTCAGAAATAAACAATTTAAGAAAAAAAAAAACCAGTAGCTAGATAATCTTAAATCTCCTAATACAAAGCAATTCAATTAAAATATGTTACAGCATAGAAAAATGGTTGAAAGGACATCAAAAGACAACCATGTAGTTGACTGAATCTTTTGGTTTTTATTTACAAGTTTGGGTTTTAGGGTATGTTTGACAAAGTACACTAAAATTATAATGATTGTACACAAACACAAAAAATGGAAAAAAACCTAAAACACTAAGAGGGCAAGAGAGGACTTGTAAGAAGCAAAAAAAGGTTAGATTTTTGTGACGTTAAAAAAAAAAGGGCAACGAGACTTAAGTTACTTCCAGAAAAATAGTCCATAAAATGCTCCAAGGTGCAGGCTAAAAACAATGCTCTTCTGACAAAATACACCAAATTTTTGCCTTAACATTCGTGCCATATGAAACAGCAAATAATGACACATCACTAAGAGAGTAACACTTACCAGTAACCACCATGCTGCTCATATTAGAGTTAGGACTACTGAGAACACTGCCTGAGAGCAGTTCATCAGATCCTCTCTAAAAAAACAAAAGAAAACACGTTAACATAAGACACCTTCAAATACTAAAATATTTAAATTAAACTATCTAATTTAAAATATTAATTTGAAAGCCTGTAACTTTTCAAATATTCAATGACAAACTAATGTTGTGTTATACTATCGGGCATTAAAATTTTAAACCCTAAAATAAAATCTCATTCTCCCTTTGATCCCTCCCTCTCTCTTTTCCACAAAAGTCACCAATTGTTTCCTTCCTTCATTTTACCTAAAGTCCAAAGACAACGAATAGGAAAAGTAATTAGTTCTCCGAATCAAGTTTTGTGAAATACCGCAATTTCTTCTAAACAAAAGGATGCCAACAATTGGACTTTTCTATAATTTTTTTTTTTTTTTAAAGAGGTACAGACAGGAACGAAAGCAAGAAGGTAGGCAAGTAGGCAGGAAGAGAAACGCAGAAAAAAACATTTTATTTAGTTGTTCATCTCCATTATTCCCCTTATGTGGACTATGTCCTGTGGCCTTAACCACCAGGCTACTAGTGTATGCCAATTCCACAGTTTGTGAATTCTACATAATTCTAATCCTTTATTCATCCAGATTAACTCAGGTTTTTAGAAATTTAGAACTTCAATCTGGTCAGTTTAGTTGGACAACATCTTCATCTTCATCAACAATAAAAAATTTTTTAATTATTGATATTTATTAAATTTTTGCTCATAATGCTATTCATTTTTCAAAATTTACATTGTATCTCAATCTGTGTTTCATACCATCATCATTAAAATTAAACAAAAAGATATATACTTTTGAAAACAAAAGAAAACTATAGAATGAGAACTTTTTCTGTTATAAAAAGAACTGAATTGCCTTTAAATCCTTTAGACAAAAAGATTATAAATTCATATGATCTAAAGGGAATGGGGTAGGTGGGGGCAAATGGTGTCAGAGCAGGAAAATAGGGAAGAACAGTTGATTTTGTGGAGGGCATGGTGTGTTGAAATATAACTAAAGAAATGCGTAACCAATACACAGGAAATTATTTTAATGTGTAGAATAATTACAATAAACTAAAAAATAAAATATTATTCATATGATCTGGGAACTACATAGTTGTTCACACTGACAAGGACAGTTTTAAATGTTTTTAACAGACATATATTCACAAAACAATATGAACAGACTAATATTTAAAATACCTAAGTTAACTGTTTTGCTTATTTCATATATGTATATAGATATTAATATTTAAAATAATACTGGCTGATTGGTATTAGCAGTATAAAGTAAATGCAATCATCAAAAAAAATAACGCATAAAAGATTTATCAAAGCATTTAAGAAAGTCCAAAACAATCCAAATTAGCCATAAGCTTTATATCAATTTGTGTTTAAACTCATAATTAATAGCTGTACTATAATACCAAAATAGTAAACAAATATTCATAGATCATCTCCCTAATTGTTTTCAAAGCTTTCTACTCATTAGCATCATATGCTCGGAGAAATACAAGAATGAAAAAAAAATAGTATCAAGCTACATTAACATCATCCATAAATCATGTCTAACTTCTTATCAAGGTAGGGAAGATTCAACCTGGCATTGTTTTATAAGGACATGATGAACAGAATGAGATACTTTCAAAATTTTCAAAGTATAGTCCCTTAGACTAGCACACTTGTTAACTTACATGTTCTCAGATCTGAATTAAAAACTCTTTTGTGGGTCAGGTCTAGACTCTGATTCTGAGTCTGTTAACAAGGCCCGGGGAACTTCTGGTGAACGCTAAAGTTTAAGAATCACTATATTGTTCACTAGCAACAACAACAAAAATGTTTCAGAGTTTTATTTTTTAGAACAATTTCAGGTTTACAATAAAATTGATAAGAAGAAACAGATTTAACATAAACCCTCTAGTCCACAAAGGCAGTTTCCCTCCATCATGAAAATTCCCAGCAGAGCGTTACATTTATTACTAAGGGTGAATCTATATTAACAGGTCAAAATCACCTGCAGTAAACTACAGTTTAAGTAGTTTACTTTTAATGTTATACATTCAAAAGACATGGACAAATATACAATGTCATTACAATATCAAAGTATTTTCACCATTCTAAAAATCTTCTATGCTCTGTTGAAAAATATTAGTTATACAGATATACCGCAGTTTATTTATTTATTCATTTTGAAGGCTGTCTCGGCGGATTCCCATTTTTGGCAACTACAAAAAAGCTGCTATCAACATCCATGTACAGGTTTTTTGTGTGTATACAAGTTCTCAACTTCTCTGGGCAAACAGCAAGGACTATAAATACTGGACTGGATGGTAAAAAATGTTTAGCTTTCTAAGAAGTGCCAATAGTTTTATAAAGTGACACTTTGCATTCCCACCAGAAATGAATATATGGAAGAGTCCTGTTTTCCCACAGCCTCTCTGGTATTTATAGTTGTCCATGTTCCTGGGTTTAAGTTATTCTCATAGGTATAGAATAGTAACTTGTTTTAATTTGCATTTGCGTGAACATCAATGAAAAGGAGCCTCTTTTCATATGTTCATTTGCCATCTGTATAGTTGACCTCTGAACACCACCAGTTTAAACTGTTTGGATCCACTTATACGTAATAAAAATGGAATAATTTTTGGAGATTTGCAACAATTTGAAAAAAAGACAAATCATATAGACTAGAAATGCTGAAACACTGCATCAAATAAATAATGTCTACATAAAAGCATATAAATAATAGTAAATTTCACCATTTACTACCATAAAATATACACATATTATTAAGTTAAAATTTATCAAAATTTAAACATATAAAAACTCAGAGACCATACAAGTAATCATCTACAGTGCAGAGAAAAGTAAAGATTAATGATAACTAAACAAAACTAACTGTAGTACATATTATACTAATATAAGAATTTCCTAGCTACCTACTGTCACTATTACAGTGGAAGTGTGGCAAGTATCCACTTAAAACACCCTGTGACCCTAATCATCTCCATATGAGCAGTTAATCTCTCCAGTAAAAATTGTATATTGCAATGATCTCTCCTGATTCTAAGAACGTTTCTTCATGCTTAATTCAGTGCTCTCTCGTGACTCTCACTAATCTTCCATGTTTAGTGTAGTATCATAAACTTGAATAAACCATGTGCTCTATACAAAGTGCCGTAAGTGATGCTGAAGTAAAAATAAAGTATACATACATATTACATAAAATAAAGGTGCTAATCAACTATGTTATCAATAAGGCATCTAGTTAGGATATTAGCAGTTGACTTTAGGGCAAGTCAAAAGTTATACGCAGATTTCTGACTCCTCAGGAGTTGGGAGCCTTAATAACCCTGCACTGTTCAACCGTCAGGTGTATATCTTCTTTGGTTGTACATTTTCTTTGGTCTGTTAAGGTCTTTGGTCCACTTTATAATCAGATTGCTTATTGATAAGATTTAAGAGTTATCTGCACATTCTGGATAATAGTTCTCATTCAGACACATTTTACAAATATTTTCTCTGTAATCTGTCTTCTAATTCTCTTGATACAAGTCTTTTGCAGAGCAGTTATTACAGAAGTCCAGATAACCAATTATTTCTTTCGTGCATTCTGTCTTTGGCATTGTATCTAAAAAGGCATCCTCACATCCAACGTCATCTAGATTTTCTCTTATGCTATCTATCTTCTAAGAGTTTTAGTCTAGCATTTTACATTTAAGTCTATGGATCCATTCTGAGTTAATTTTTGTGAAGGCTGCACTGCATGTCTTGATTGATTCGTTTGCAGGTGAATATCCAGTTGTTTCAACAGCATTTATTAAACAGATTATCTTTGCTCCACTATACTGTCTTTGTTTCTTTGTCAAAGGTAAGTTGACTGTATTTGGGGAAGCTATTCTGTGCCCTTTATTCCACTGACCTACTATTTGTCTATTTGTGCCAATACCATACTGTCTTGATTACTGTATCTTCAAAGTAAATCCTGACGTGGGGTAAAGTAGATCTCCAACTCTGTCCTCCTTTAATACTATGTTGGCTTTCTGGGTCTGTTGTCTCTCACATAAAGTTTAATATCATTTTGCCAATATCCATAAAATACTTTGCTACGATTTTGGCTAGGATTGCATTGAATCTACAGATTACGTTGGAAAGAACTGACATCTTAACAATATTAAGTCCTCAGTCATGGAATTAATGTGGAATCTCTCTCCAATTATTTAGTTCTTTGCTTTCACTCACTGAAGTTTGTAGTTTTCCTCATGTAGATCTTCTATTTCTTTATAAGCAGATTTATACTTAAATATTTAATGAGGTTCTAACATAATGATACTACTTTTAATTTCAAATTTCACTTGCTTATGGCATCACTTGTGCTACATAGGAAAGGAACTGACTTTTGTATATTAACCTTGCATCTTACAACCTAGTAAATTACTTACTAGGTTCCAGGAGATATTTTTTGTTGATTCTTTCCATTTTATACATGTATTATCAAGTCATTTGTGAAGTTTTATGTCTTCTCATTCTGTACAACTTTATTTCCTTTTATGGTTTTACTGCATTAGCTAGGATCTTCCATTAGGATGTGGAAAAGTGGTGAGCGGGGACAACCTTACCTTATACATGATCTTAATGATAAGTTTCTGGTGATTATGTATGATGTCAGCTGTAGATTTTTTTTATAGATATTATTTATCAAGTTTAAGAAGTTCACCTCTATTTCCAGTTTACTGAGAGCTTTTATCATAAATGGGTATTAGATTCTATCAAATGTTTTTCTTTTCTGTATCTACTGGTAAGATCATGTGATATTTCCTTTTTAGTCTGTCAAATGTATGGATTAACTAGATTTTTTATGACAACTATGGAAACAATATGGTGTTAAGAAAAAGCGCTCTATCATTGTTGCCACCTACTAAGCTAGATAACTGGTCAGTTAACTAAGCCTTAAGTTCCTCATTTGTAATGTAGGGATAACATCTACAACATATTCCTAAGAATTAATGTGGTAACCCAAGGAAAGTGATTATCATCAAAGTACCTAACCCGCATACATAGTGTTCACTGTAATATTTCCAATCTTCAAGTGTGTATAGGCCTTACAGATAATTGCTAACTAAATAAGTAAATGAATACTAATTAGTATTAACTATTTTAGTTCTCAATAAACAAGATCCCCTAGCTTTCAAAAGTGTACTTTACCTCTTTTCAAATACATATTACAGATTACTCTTTAGATGTTTACTTAGTTATGAGTCAAAGTAGCCTTCCAGCCCAATGGATTTGCAAGTAATTCTGGAGAAGAAGGGTTGAGAATATTACTTTTCCTTAAATATATATTTTTAAAAAACCTACGATCCTGATGTATAAGTGTGCAAGACGCTGTACACTGTACTCTGACCAGAAATGCATCTATATGAATGGCAAAGTCTTCATTTTTTATTTTTTATCTATGATCTTTTTCTTTTAATAGCTTTCATACTTGTTGCCAACAGACTTCATAACAGAGTCAGAAGAATAAATACCAAATTATTTGCAACTCTGAATTTTTATGCCAGTAATTTTAACTGATGTGACATTGGTTGATAAGATGAGGTATTTTTACAAAAAACAATTATGCCTTCATCGGCATTGAGAAAAAGACTTAACCATTATTATGTCCAAAGAAGTGAAGCTGCAATACTGATAATGTTAACATTTCCATGTTCACAAACAGAGCAATTTTATGGAGCAGAGCTCCTTAAAAGAGAACAGATGAGAAATTACATTATTCAACCATATAGTGACTAATGACTGCTCCACAGTTATGGAATTTAAAACTAATTAAATGGTATTTATAAACTTGGAATCAAAATCTCTAAGAATATATATATATAATTTAATTCATCTATAATAGATGCCAGCTTAGCTTAACTCCAATTTAAAAAAAAGAAATTTAAAGTGTTAAAGGCATTGCTATCCCTTCTTAAATCAAACCACAGAAACTGTTCCTTCTGTGTAATAAAAATGACCATTTCACAAGAAATTAAGAATCAGAAAAATGCAAATATATGGATATAGAATCTGTGTGTCAGAGAAAAAAGTGTTAAAAAAATAAGGATGAGTACAAAAGTACAGTTTAAATGACATTTGACATTTCTTTCCAATGATATAAATTTCTTTTCTGCATCTTCTGTTTACTGGATATTTCTTTCAGCATAATACCAGGTGAACAAACTACTGAAACTACCACAAACGCAAACAAGAACTAAAGGCTGAAGTTGACAAGAAGAATCCCTGGGCTTTGCTAGGTTTCAGGATTGAGAGATGGCCAAAGACTTTCCCCTCTGGAAAAAAGGGAGCCATGACAGAAATGGGACAAGGATATGAATATCAAGTTACTGAGAAAAATTAGACTCTTAAAAAGGAAGGAAAGCATTCCCTTGTGAATATTTCTAATCCCATTCTGAACAGAGATGCTGACAAGATTAACAGGTGGACGACGAACTACCTACAGTCTGTGAAAGCAATAACTAGTACAATCAATATAAATACAGAAAATAGATAAGATGAACACCAAAAGTTGATTAAAATAAAAAAAGATATACAAACCCACTTGGAAATTATAAACAGAAAAAAAGACAGTATAAGTATACATCATCAAAGTAGGCAGCCAAGAACAAAAACTTAAGGAACAATGAACCAACAAGAAGAGTTTGACCAACAGAATAGCCTCCGGGAAAATGATACCATTTTCTTATACCAGTAGGACTTGTGCTTATGAGAAATAATCTTGTTTATGCCACTATGTTCTGTACTTTGTTAAAGCAGCTTAACATTTATATATACATATATTTATGTATATATGCACATACATATAAATACGTTTATATACACAATGTACTATAATATGAAAAAAATGACACTAAATTGGTTAGCTCAATAAGGGCCAAAAAAAAAAAAAAAAAAGAATTGGCTGCTTAACACAATACGCAAACAAAATTAATTTTCTGATAGATTAGAGACAAATATAAGAGGCAAACCTTTAGAATTAAAACATAGGAAAATGACCACAAAAGAAAATATTGATAAATTCTTCTACAAAATTCATAAATCCTCTCTAGAAAAAAAAACTATACAGCAAAAGATGAAAACTTAAAAACCATTAAGGATTTCTCGAAAGCTTTCCAATGATCAATAAAAGATGCCCAGCAGAACAAAGGAAAAATTTAAATAAGTGCATAGTGAATGGAACACATAAGTAATTTAAAATAGGATGGCAAAAGGCAAATTATAGCCATATTAAACTCTATACATTAAAATTAACTTTATTATTCAAAAAGATTGCACACAGAAGTGACAAAACGAGTTGTAAAGTAGAAGGGGATATTAGCAACATAAATACCCAACATAATCAATAACCGTAATACATAAAAAACTACAAATCAATTAAACTCAAATTTTTATTAGCAAAGATATAAATATGCACTTCATAGAACTTCACAAAAGAAAAACTAATGGCCATAAACTTGTAGTGTGAGAAAGATATAATTCATTACTAATTAGGAAAATATATAAAGACCAAAGAAGACACTAGACACCACAATGGCAAAAATTACAAAATGTAATACTTAACCAAGAACTGATGGCAATTTGAACTCTTATGTACTATTATTAAGAACATAAATTGGAGCACTAAATTGGAAAAAAATCTAGGATTACCTTGTATAATTTCACATACTTCACAACCTAGCAATACATCTTTTAGATATGTACTATCAAAAATAATTTGAAAGGCAGACAAATTTCAGAGCACCACTGTTCTTAAAAGTCAAAAAAATTAAACAACCTCTATGTCTACCAATAAGAATAGAGATAGAGTAATTTTTATGGAAAAAGTAACTACTAGCAATGAGTATTTCACAACTAAATACATAAACATGATTTAAGCATTAAAAACATTATTAAGAACACAAGTCATAGGAAGCATTGTATGGCATAACATTTTTATTAAACTCAGTCAAAAATACAAAGTAGCAGACCACTCTTTTTAAAATTAAAAAGGAGCAAAATAAAATATTAGTTTTAAGTACCTAAAAGGGAAATTATCCTTAAACTGAAAGGCTCACCCTTCAAATTGACAAAACCACGATCATTTAGCAATATACTCTATTGGGCAGGTTATCAGGAACAAAGGCACTCAAATATTTTCTATACAATAGTACAAAAAAATGAGACATTTTCATATAAACAGGCAATGATCTCCAAGATATATTTTATATTATTTAATTAAAAATAGATCTAAAGCTCTGTGTAAACTGTGCTACTCTTTTTTTATTCTAAAGTGGTAGAAACACGTAGAAAACTAAATTCAAATGAATGTACCTTCTTTTACAGTTTTGATTTGGAAAACTCAAATGCGAAAAAAAATTACTGTATCAAAACCAAAATAAGACAAATATATCAGCTTAGTGTTCTGTAGAATCCTACAAAGAATTTTCCCAATAAACCTTAAAATTCTATAATTGTACTATATACTCTGTGGGATACACTTTAGGGCAAAAATGACTGCAAAAAAATCTTAAACTATATTCAATAATTACTATGTTAGTGCAATATTGGTGTTCCTTTTTTTTTAAAAGTGTATGTAACATTAGTGTTAGCAAGCAAGATTTTTCACTGTGCAAAAGATATAAATATAAAATCAAAGTAAAAATTGTAAAATCAAATTTGAATTGAGAATAAGGGAGTTCACATTCCTGTCTTAAAGTTTTGGGTGTGTCCTGACGCCACAGTTGCCTTCCGCTGAGCACACAGGCCACAGATCCCAAGGACCAAGGTTCATAACATGGGGCTAGGAAGAATTCCAAGATGAAGAACTAAATAGGTTAAGTAATATGCTTCTTCCCCGTCTCTTCCTGTTTGCCAGTACCTTTCCTTTAAAAAAAAAAAAAAAAAAGCACTGGCACACTCTGGTTGGAGTAGCACTTCGGTCCACCACCTCCAGGCTGAGAACATAGTCCACATACACCCACAAAGACTGGGTTTGTGTCCTGGGGCAGGAGGAGGGATGCTCCTGGGGCAGGAGGAGGGATGCAACAAAGACAAACAATTAAAAATGTTTCTTCCTCCTCTCTGTGCTTGTCTACCTGCCTACTCGCCTTCATTCCTGCCAGTACCTTTCCTTTAAATAAGACAAGAAACAAAAATACTAGCTCTATCCACTCCAAGAACCTTGAAGAACAAACAACATTAGAGCCATTATTGTGGTCTCTAAGGACCACTTCCTACCCAAAGGAACCAAGTCATTTTAAAGAAATGACTAATTAAAAGTCTGGAGCAAATGATATCTCAAGCGAGTATCAAAGAAACTTGTGTTATGAGCTCCCACTGGCCCAAGATGAAACAATTTAAGTGTTTTAAAAAGACTGATCACTGCTAAAAGACTGGAAAATAAATTTAATTCTTACCTTTACAATGATACTAAGAACAAAGAGTTCAGTTTACACTGGATTTGCTAAAATAAAACTTATGAGGAAAAATGTTTTAAGTCAAAATCTATCCTGCTTTTCTTATAAAAAGGGTATTTTATTTTACTATGAGCAAGTATTTCATAGGAAAAGTTCTTAACAAAAAAATTCCAACTAGTATATGTTGGGAAAAATAATTATTACCATTTTTGCAATACCTAACAAATTATGCAATCATTAGCTAGTAAAACCCAATATGTAAAGAATGAATATATAAAGCTGACAAGATCTGAAAATGTTGATAATTCTTAATAACACAAAGCGAATTAGAGGTGTTCCTCCTAGTGTGACAAATATGAATTAAACAGAATATATCTACAAAATATTCTTGATAAAAATAAAACCCGAGTCTGATGAAATATTATCCACAAGTTAGGGTACACGCAAATGACAACATGCAAATTAAGAAAGTAGAAAACTAAACAAGATACTCAGTTTCTTAATGAAGAAAACAAGGAAACACATTAACCAAATTAATTTATTTTCTTTGGTTCCTGATTTAAAAGAAAAAAGAAAAGATTTTTGAGTCAATTAGGGAATTCTGACTACTGCTGGAGGTTAAATATTAAACTATTTTGAATTTTATTAGGCAGACACACTGAAGTACTTGGAGATAATAAGAAATAACCTTTGAAATTTTTCTTTAATATACTTCAACAGAAAGAAAGGTATTATACCATTTGCACTACTTTTATCTTGGTACTTTTATAATCAAAGTGAAAAAAATGAAAAAGATAAAACTTAGATGAAAACTGAATAACACAAGTAGAAAAATAGTTTGTGATCAAGGCTTTAAAGAAATACCATCATTAAAATACCCATGTTTCCAAAATAATCTATAAATTCAATGTAATCTCTATCAAAACTGCAATGACAGAAATAAAACAATCCTAAAGTTTGTGGCTCCACACAAGACCCCAAGTAGCCAAATCAATCTAGAGAATATAAAATAAATTTTGTTAGCACTTTTAGTAATAAAGTATAGTTAGTATTTTGAGAGTTAACATTTTTAGTAATAAAATAATTTTTAAATTAAGGTATATACTAGTTTTTTAGACATAATGCTACTGCACATTTCATTGAAAAAAGTATAAACACAACTTTTATATGCACTGGTAAAGCAAAAAATAAAAAAAGTTTATGAATTGCTTTATAGAGATAATTCGCTTTATTGCCATGGTCTGATCCAGCAATTCTACTTCTGGGTATCTGCCTGAAGGAAACTGAATTACAATCTCAAGAAGATATGCATTCCAGTGTTACTGCAGCATTATTTATAACAGTCAAAACATGGGAAGAAGCTAAGTTTCCATTACAGATGAGTGGATAAAGAAAGCATTGTCTAACATATTCATACACACATCAATATATAAGTATACATATAGACACACTATACAACTATATATGCTGAATATTATTCAGACGTGTCATTTGTGACAACGTAGAATGGACCTTGAGAACATCAGCTAAATTAGAAAAATACAAGATTGTTGTGCAGACTCATACAAAAAAAAAAAAAGGGAACTCCTGAATACAAAGAACAGATTACAGATTGGTCACTGCCAGAAGCATGGGGTGGGGATGGGTGAATGTGATCAAAAGATACAAATGTGCAGATATAAAGAGTCCTGGGGATGTAATATACAAATCACCAAGATTATAGTTAACAATACTGAATTACTTGAAAGTTAAAGAGTAAATCTTCAAAGGTCTCATCACAAGGAAAAAATATTCAGCTACTTGTGGTGATGGACATTAAATTATTCTGGTAATCACCTTACTGTATATATAGATATCAAATCATTATGTTCTATACTTAAAATTAAGACAATGTTAACTATATCTCAACAAAAGGTAAAAACTCAACTTATTACCAAAAGTATCAGTTGATCTTTCTAAACTGATGCATTTTTAAATAAGAAAAAATAAATGAGTTAAGAATCAAAATTCAAAGTAGACGAAAAAGAATAAAGTAAATCCAGTGTGAGGCACGAAAAGAATTAAAAACAAACACAACTACAATAAAATAAAACAAAAATAAATACAAAAGGTGCTTCTTTGAAAAGACCAGCAAAAATAAGATCTCTGACAAGAGAAATAACAAGAAGAAAACACAAATTTCTAAAAGCAGTAGTAAATAGGGAGAAAAACTGAGTAAAACAATTTTCTAGGAAAAACTGAGTAACTGAATAAACTAATAACTTTGGAAGAAAATGCACGATGTCTGTGACAGACAAGTATATTTCTATTTCCTACCACATCCCATCCTCAGGTCTCAAACCCAGGCCCACAGCTTTCGCAGCCTGCGCCTCAGCCACCTGAACCATGGGAGCAAGGAAAATATCTCTTTTCTTACTTCTTACAAATAAACTGAGTAAAATTAGTGCACTATGTAGAGAAAATGACGGGAAGCACATACAATGAACAGATTTGGAAAATTACTGGTGTTTTATTTTCCTTTTTGTCTAAAGCATTTTATTTCTGCATATTAAGCATATTTTTTGTAATTAGAGAAAATGCCATGGGGAATAAAGGGGGAAATTTTTCAAAGAAATGTTCAAATCCTCTGCCTTTGAGCTCAAGCAGTGACACCTCAGCTTATTGATAATGAAATTTTATTCTCACCAAATTAACTTAAAAAATTAGAGCAATTATAATAAAAAACCAAAAAGTCTTCATGGAACTTAGAACTTAAATCAACTAATCTTAAAAAACATATAGTGAAGAAAACATCAGGAAAATTTTGAAGAACAAAGTTATAAAATTCACTCTACGAGATTCCAAGGTACACTATGATGCTACACTAAATTAAAACACTGTGGTACTGATACAGGAATAAACAATGAAACAGAACAAATAGCACAGAAAATTGCATTTATATTTGGAAACCTGACAGTTAACACTACAGATCAGTGAAGAAATGATGAACTACTCAGCCGAGTTGGTTTTCAATGTGTTAACTGAAGTACTAAACATGAAAGTCAAATGTTAAAACTTCCAAAAGAAAACCAAGAGCTTGATTTTGAAAATGTTCCTTAAGTATAAACATTCCTTAATTTCCAATTTCTATTCATCAAGAAGAAACTATTGACATGAAGGTGTCATCTGTAGCACATATAACTAACTTTAGTATCTACAATATATAAAAGATCCTAAGAATCAATAAAAGACTGAAAACTAAATTAAAAAGAAAGAGGTTATATGAACAGGCAAAACAGAGAAGAAACACAAATGTTCAGTGAACAGGACACTGTTGGGTGTCCTCTAAGTCTCTTTTGCCCATGTGGCACTAGCACAATTAGTAGCCAAAATGGAATCAGACTCGAGGTGAAACTCATCAACCTTATGCCATCAGCTTGCTTGTGGAATGGACAGTCCATTCTTGTAGCTATGACTACATAGACTGATAGCTGGAGAGCTATCAGAGTAGCACTCGCCTAGGGTGCCAGCAACTACCAGCACATAAAAAGCACTGAAAAAGAAGCATTTTGGGGGAGGGAGGGAGAGAGGAAGGGAGGAAAGAAGCACTTTATTTTTGGTTGTTCCCCACCAACAGCAGGTTCTTGTCCAGGGTCCTTGGGCTTTACATGGTCAAAGTCCAAATTGCCGCTTAGCCTGGGCCATCAGGG